>JAOTON010000160.1:280000-319505 GCA_034440635.1 Lepas anatifera
TAGATATGATCCACTAACACATAACCCGCATAATAGGGATTTTACATCTTTCGAACTTATCCCTCATTTAATTTTTAAGCTCCGAGCCCGACAGGCTGTGACATGCAGTATGTTTCAGATCCCTCACGAGACTGTTCAGCAGCGATCCAGGCGTCCAGCAACAGGGCTCACTGGTGTCGACAGAAAGATGGCGCTGGACACGGGACTCAGGGTTTTGAAATCAAGAGCAATCGTCCGCACTTTCTGCCCAGTTTTGTGCAGTCATCCCTTACATGACATCACATTTGCCGGAGCGTTTGTATGCCTTCACAGACTGAGCACATTATAGAAGGCACAAATTATGTGAAGATGAGCTAAGAGATATGAAGAGCCCCGGTAATGACATATTTGAGATATCAACTGGGACTTAGGCTACATAAGCCGTCATATTAGAAAGCAGGTCTTAAATCTACCATCTCTCTGATACATTCCAGACAAAAAGTGCTTTCAGGCATTTATTTTAGACAGAGCCATTAGCAATACACAACAAAATTGCAGCCACCTTACAATCAAGGGAAGTTGATGTACATAATTATTTTAAGGTGTAGCGCACTAATTTCTATTAAGAATGGGCCATTAACTGTTTACCATTTACTGTTAGGTTAACCACCCAGTCTAGTCCTTACCACCAGCAACTTCTTTGATTAGGAACTTCTGATGTCCAATTTCATGAATTCAGCTCACTCAATCTCCCCTGCCCCCTGCCCCAACCCCAACGTTTTTTTCGTTGGGGCCGGGTGGCCAAGTGGCTCCACTGCCGTATTGAGATAAGATGGCATGGATTAACGTAGGTTCAATCCCCACAGCGGGAAACTGCTTTCCATGTACGACCTGAACCGGTGGAGAGGATCATTAAACACCTTCGCCAATACTCCCTGTAGTTGGGCAAGTGAGTCCGTTGGGAGTGACCATCATAAAACAAAATAATTTGCCATCTCCAGGTCAGTAACATTCAGTCAAACCCCAATTCAGACCACATGCTTCACGAAAGGGTCCAATAACAGTTCCAAGACGTTCTTACCTCGACGCTGCGTCTCTCGCCGTCGTCTCCGACCGTGAGGAAGGCGTCGGCGCCGTCGACGCCCTCCACCTGCAGGAAACAGTTGGTGGTGTGGCCCATTCCGCTGGGCAGCACCTTGTCCCGCAGCATCGCGTTAATGACGGAGCTCTTGCCGTTGCTGGTCCTGAAACGAGAGCCAGCAGCGTTACAAAACGCTGGGCAGGTTTGATATGAGAGGTGTTTAAGGCACATGTGTACAGTGTGCACACTGTGTACAGTTTGTGTACAAACCAATCAGCGTTGAGCAGGATTTGGTGATAGGTGGCGTGACCAAAGTGCGTGCTTTGAAATATTCTGACCCGGAATTCCCGGAACTGTGACGTCACAGCCGTTCTTTGAAACTTTGACCGGGATTCCGCACGGAATATTCCCGTCATTTCACGCGGAACGCTCGGAATCGAAAAAACAGTCCCGCTCAAGATGGCGGCGCCCATGGATGGATTTCGTAGCAAGTTCGTGAACTTGGAATGTTTATCTGCTTGTTATGTTCACGATATGTTCTCCGTCCTCTATGTGTGCTTCAGGATAATCGGCACCTAATAATAACACCTAAATGAAAATGAAAGATTTGAGCGCGCACAAGTCAAAATAAATAATGAGACTGTCGCACCTCGCCATTTACGCCGCATTCCGGCCTCGTTCAAGAACGTTCCACGGCCGGAATCCGGGGAAAATCATGACGTCACAGCCCCTGGAATTCCGCCTCGGAATATTTCAAAGAACGCAGGCCAAACCTGGCGCGGAAAGGGCATGACGTCACAAGCCTGTGAACAGTGTTCACGACTGAAGAGCGCGCACACCGTACGCAAGAAAATATTTTATACAGACGGCGCACCTGCGACAGTCATGCTGATGGTATAGCGTAGGACTGCGCCGAACTTCCAGCACACGTTTTGTGTACCGTGTGTTCACGGGGCGTACAACACAAGGGCCCGACGTCCCGGCGCAGACAGGTGGAGCCTAGGAAGCCTCAGGCATGTTTACGTCCACACTATACACAGGTGCGGTGAACAGGGCTATGGTTTAATGTTTTGGCAAGTTATCGAATACGCTGGGCGTATATGTACAATACGTTGGTCACACACTGGGAAAAAGAGTGTGAAACACCAAACACTACTGACAACGACTACGATACAGCTGCTGAGGAGTAATGTGAAGTTGAATGAGATCAATCGGTCATGCCTAGTGTAGAACTCCCGATTCAAGCGGACTGCTACCATTACTGGTCGTGAGCAAACGCTTCAAAACATCATCCAACAACGTGTTCAGACATATCCCATCATGTGTGAAGTCTCAGAGTACTGTTTTATGACACGTTTAAACAATTCAGAACTGGGTTACACCCAGAAGTGCTTCACGGATCTGACAGCAACACACACTGGGTGTCCGTACCTGTTATTGCTATGACGAATACAGATACAGACACAGAATATGTATTCCACCCACCATTCGCAGAGTTCACCGCACAGCCTTACCGTCCGAAAAAGGCCACCTTCATATGGTCCCGTGTCAGCACCTCTCGGATGCCCTTCACCTTCCGCTGGTATGACGTCACACCCTCCACCTGTACCGAGTCCAAAAGGCTTTTGTCCGAAGGCACGTCTGCAAACGTGAACACTTGTGAAGTCACATACTGGTCATACCCTGGCGTAAACACAGAGACAAGGAACCAAACACCATCGACGTCAACTACGACACAGTTATGGCGGCGCCATGTGAATTGTATCATTCTATACCTATTTTTCAATGAATCATTGTCATGATATTTAAGAATATAATATATTTCAAGACGGATATTTCAACATCATCCAAAAGTATGACTGGGGTGCCCAGATGCATGCAAGGAGATGAAACACGCACCCATGCATAACATTACATTCACAGTTAAAAATGTTGAATACCTGACTGTCATAGAATGAATGATTGCCAATCGTGTCTCAATGCAGCGTTTAATCCTGATACTTGAATCAGATATATGAATTGTAATATTTGCTAGTTTAAACATAATTTGAACATTTGCCTTTTTCCAACCGTTTCACTCCATCCAGAGCGACGTCACAACTCCAACTCTCTCATTCAGAAACAACACTCACTATTCACAAAGTAGACTACATCCTTGACATAGTCGTCGATGCCGCCGAAGATGTCGTTGATCCTGCGTTTGGCCTTGACGAACACCTGCAGCGGCGAGGCGCCCGGAGAGCTTTGTCGCAGCGGCCGGTACGACTTGCCGTTGCTAGAGTGTTCTCCGGCGGGGGACGGGACAGGGGTCGCCACTGTTCCCGACATAGTGGCGACCGGCCCCGGGAGTAGCCTCTCCACGATGGACCTCGCTGGGAACGGGACGGTCAGGTGACAGGATGCTTCACTGGAGGAGGAGTAACACACGGTTAGCGGATATATTCTGGGATTCAAACAAAAGTGCTGTCCCTGAGTCTCTTCCCAATTATGATAGCAACGGCAGGTAAAGATGATCCATGAAGCAGATGATCGATTCCTCCTGTGGTCACGTTCCTATTCCTGGGAAAAGAGCAGAGCTGAAATGAGTACATCACACATTTTCTAGGGGACACTAATCTCCCAGCATACAGGGACATATTTAGATTTCTCAGTGCATTACAAATTAACAAAACATGCCCGTTTGAAAATGTGGCAGAGAAAGTGTGCCTATTGCGCCAAGTCTTTGTACCTGCCCCAATCTCCCAATATTCTGCAGATTGGCATCTCAGCTCCCTAGTGATTAAAAGCCAAGGCCAAGGCTATGAAAAGCCAAGAAACCATGCTTAGGTACCTAGGCATAATTTCAGGTGTAGAAAGTGCCTGTAGACAAACGTTAGACATGATTAGGTTACGAGTATTATTCTTGATATCCTTTACCATGCAAAAAATGGAAGGACTGAATTTTCAGATGGGAGACCTGTCCTTATGAGTCCAACTTACCAATCTCCACCGTTACCAATATCCCTTCTCACACACGAAAACTTAACCAAGCTGCCCTAGGGAAATAGTGAATAATGTGTGAGATCCCTGAGCCACAAATGCTAGTTAAAGCCCTTATAAGTTCTCCCCATGAGTGAAAACGGATTCTCAGAAGCCAACAGGGCGAGGCTGGTGACGCCATAATAATGACCTCAACAGTTGGTTCATTATATAACCCCACACAACAACCTGCATCAAGCTAGAGCGTGTATTAAACATCAAAAGGCTTTTTCCACAAGACTGCACTAACAAACGCAAATTCTGCAGACAAAGGCGAGCAAGCAAGTTAGTGTGCCTGCATACGGCCAAACAAGCCCATAACTTTTACGGAGGCACTGCCAGTGCTGTTGACACATCGAAAAATAGGTGGTCTGCTATCGCTATTCTGCCACTGAGAATTCGGCAGTCTCCGCGACCGCGATTCCACAATCGCGGAATATTTATTTAGTTTTGAATACATATTCCACGATCGGTAATCGATAGAAAAACGTTTGCATCCAAGCAGCAAAACCCATTAACTAGTTAACCTGTCACTGACTGGGGGTCTGAGAAATATGGGGGACAGAGTCTGAGACGGTTTGGAGTGGGGGGCCTTTCAATACCCTCCCTTTCGAACGTGGTTTCTAGGGATTTTGTCTTTTCGAGCACAATTTCCGAAAAAATCATACCGGAGCTATTATTCAGGCACCACACCAACAAACCTTCTCATTATGGCAATTCCAAAGAGGTAGGAATGGGGGCCAGGGGCCAATGCCCCAATATTTAAGATTCTTAGCCATTATCCCTTTGGCAATAATGGCTAAATCATTTTTCAGGTCACATTTTATGTCACTAGATGTCAGAACATGTCACCATACGCATAACATGTAAATAAAGGTTTACAGTCATTACATCTGAGCTGGTCAAGTTAGTAAAATTAGAGAAAAACAATGTAGGTCATTGGAATCCTCGCAGCAGGCCTTGCGAGGTCAAATGAGGGTAAAGTTAGAATTTGCCCTGACTTGAAGCGAGGCCAAAGTTAAATTAGGTCAAAATGCATATCATTAGAACCACAAGGATGGGACAAGCCCCATGCCGCTAAAATGAGAGCTCTTCCACCCTCTATCACTAAGTTATTCCTTTTAATCCATGTTTCCCATGCATTTCCAATGGAGAGGTCAGGCTCGTACTTGTCAATATCAAAAATACCGGAATATATTTTATAGAATTTGGTGGGCCCATTAATAGATATGATTTTCAATCAGATAACTTTTCCTTGTTCTGACAGAGAGAGAGAGAGAGAGAGAGAGAGAGAGAGAGAGAGAGAGAGAGAGAGAGAGAGAGAGAGCAAAGACAGAGACAGAGACAGATATATATATATATATATATATATGTATATTTTTATTGATTTTCATATAACACACAGACAAAGCCAGCACAAACAGGGCACCCAACCACAGCGACAGCGCTCTCCCAGCTATGGCACCACAACAACCTTTAAAGGGGAAAGAGAAAATAAACAGAAGCGAGCAAATGAAAAACGCAATGAACACTGAATTTATGTTAAATATACATCAAAGAACAAATAGTCACAGAAATATCTTAAAAATGATAATTCCAAGTCAAGGGCCCACATATGTTACAGATGCAATAAATAGGACGCGGGGGCAGCGCAAAAAATTAATTACCAACTAAAGAACGAAGCGCAAGGGTTTCTGGAAGAACAAGGGAACAGGTATACCACGTACGGCGGCGCTGCGCGTCACCGTTTTTATTCTTATCTATGAAAAACCCGCGGTAAACACCCCCTCGAACTCGGTTCCTGAATGGGGAGCGACAAAACCGAAGGTGGTGAATAGCCTGCGAAAAATTATGAGTAGTATGTCAGCAAACATTTTTGTTCAGGTTTATAATGAGATCGTGATGGGTGAAAGAAGTGAAAGTTTTGAGAACACTTTTTTTAATCTAGCGCCTGAATGGGTTAAGCTGAAGCCAATATTCAAGTGTCATTCAATTCCCTCATTATAGGAAACCAAGTGATGTATAACATGACCACGCAAAGTCAAAGTATAAAAATGACCTGACCTAGAGTCAGGTCAAGGTCATCAGACTAAACATAACCAATATGCATATTAATCAACTCACAATGACAGTCCAAACATATCAGTATCAAAATGAAAGCCTTATCGCCATTCCCTACAAAGTTATTAATATAAGTCTCAAAACCTGCTTAAGTTGTCCCAAATGACATATCAAATGTCACAGGTCAAGTTACAATATGACCCTCGGGAATAGCCACTATCATTCCAATCAAAGAGATAATTTTAAGCTGTAAGTATCTTCAGAAAAAGAGCCATTTTCGACCAATTTGTGTTTTATCCAGGTATTTCCGATGGATATGCATGACTCGTATCTAACCTTAGGTCTGCAATATAAAAAAACCAGAATATGTTTCTTAACCCCTGGTTGGTCAATTATGTGACAAGTCTCAGATCGATAGATCCTTAATTATGCAATTTTCAAACATTTTCTGAGGTGGGTCCATTTGACCTGGCCTGGTGACCTGACCTGAGATGATCCAAAATAATTTTCAGGAAACTTGCATATTTAATAAATGATAACTTATTCCCAGTACAGTGGCGCTTTGCACCACCATTTTCTGCCACTGTAGGTAAAACCCGGGAGGTATTCAAACATTCCCACCCACTGCTGTGAGAAGAGTACAGTGGAATTATTTGCATTGCTGTAACCTAACTGTGAATAATTAGGAAATGATTACATAGGCCCATCTGGCCTCTATTGCCTGTAATTTGATTTCAGAGTATCCATGTCACAACATAAAAAGTGATATCATATAACAATAGAAAATAAAATACCTGCTTACACACCAGTCATGACCAGAGACCATGCCAATGCCATCAGTTGCTTCACTTTTACTCTCTTTCTGTCTTAAAAAATAAAATAAAGTCTTTCTGATGTATCATTTTTAGTTGAAAGGTTTTTTACACTTTTTGCCAGTTTTTGCCACTTTTTCGTGGTAAATACCAGTATTTACCAATTTATGCCACTGACTGTGTCAAAAACCATCACTGACAGGCCCTCTGCGACTCAACTGCAAGAAGACATCCACAAAGCTACAGAGTGGTCTGACAGATGGCAACTCACCTTCAACAAGGCCAAGTGCACCGTGCTCCATGTGGGTCCTGCACACCCCCACCTGGACTATTCAATGAGAGGCAGAATACTCCAGAGTTCTAACACCGAAAAGGACCTGGGAGTCCACATCGACGGTGATCTCAAATTTCGGAAGCATGCAGCCTCAGCTGCCTCCAAAGGAAATCAAATTCTTGCGGTGATACATGCAAATCTTTCAGAAAAATCGACAAGTCGTCGTTACCGCTCCTGTTTAAGACGCTTGTGAGACCTCACTTGGAGTTTGGCAACCTTACCTGGGCTCCTTTCAACCGTGCGGATCAGAGGAAGATTGAGCAAGTGCAGAGACGTGCTACTCGAATGGTTTGGGAAATCCGTGAAAAACCGTACCCTGAGCGCCTCAAAGACCTGGACCTACCCTCGCTATACTACAGACGCAAACGAGGAGACATGATCCACGTTACCAGATCCTGCACTCACAACTCGACCTCACCCCGGACATCTTCGAGCGTGACAGGAACTCTCGCACAAGAGGACATCCGTTCAAGCTCGTTAAACCTGCAGCAACTTCACGTGTCCGACGGAACACATTTGAGGTCAGAGTGATCAACGACTGGAACAGTCTTCCGGCCAACGTCGTCACTGCACCCTCGACTGGGGCCTTCAAGGCCAGGCTGGACTCCCACTGGTCTGACCTTAAATACTCAATTCCAGACACAGACTAAGTCTTGACAAACCCTGATAAAGAGCTCGTTGGGACCAGACACTACAGGCTTTAAGTAGCCTCATTTAGTCTGATAACCTCAAGGTACAAGGTACAAGGACTGGAATAAACGTAATTTTTATCAGTATTTTGCCAGCCCCAAGGCTAAGGGTAGTGGAGTGATTATGGTGGTTTGTTAGACAAGTTAACATTATGCCATGCTGCCATTGCACAATATAATGACCTGCCACCTGATCTAAGAACCAATACCAGATGTCAGGTTTCCAAACTCACTGAGAAGTTTATTGGCCTGTGTGTGTCGGTATTTTATATCATATTACGGTGTGATTGCATTTGAGTACTTGTGTTTTACTGCCTGTATCGCTGACCTTACTGTTACTTTTACACTATCCACGCCCTTTTGAATTGACGTGGAACATGAAGCTTGTATCGAGAGGATGTTCTGATACATTTTATTTTGTTTGTTGATTGGCATGAACAATTTTCGTTAGCTTTTAATTCCTAACAAAGGCGGATCCAGGATTGTGAATATCAGGGGGAACAACATTTGGCCAGCAAAACATATCAGGTGGGCGCCAGCCGATTTCACAAATCTTGGATTTTCACATTCTAAGGGGGTGAGAAGCAACATTTCAGGATGCCCCAAGAGTACATCCATACACATACATTGCCAGTATAAAACATACATAAAGCATACACAGCTACATAAATTAAAACATTGCAGTAATTCCCAAGAAACACATCGTTATCTCACAGGTGCACTCCCTCACCCTCTGCTTGGCATCATCGTCAGTATTAATTATCCTCATCAGACATCACTCATTTGCAGCCGCTGAAGTCACCTTCACCTTGAGATTGTTGGAATTTGGAGGCCAACTACGGCCTGCGGGTACCGTTCTTGGCAAGCTTGTGATCTTTGTGCGTGTCTCACTCTTGGTCGATCAAAATTTGTATCCATATGTGTATTCACAGAAATACAAGACAACCAAAAAGAAGATAAACACAATGCAAACATGAGGATTAAAAACAGATGAGTGGAAAACAAACAATGAGAACATGTCGACTAAAGCCAGACTGAGACAAGTGGTAAAAACGCAAGCAGGTAAGATCACATCATGGTTTGTATAAAAAATGGGAGAGGGAAAAAATAATAAAGTAAATAAATTCATGGGTTAGTGTTTATTCACGGCCAGTTTCTCTCAGCCATCGTGTGGCCGCGACGCAACAGCGGCGCCGAGAAGCGGCCCCAGAAGCACCGACCAGCAGCCCCAGCAGCACACCGCTTTTAACAGATACTATCTCTGGAATTTTCTTTTGGTGAAACTGACTGCAAAATACATTTCAAATATTTCAAAAACTCCTATTCAACAATATTTAATAACGCTCCTCCACTTTACACACACCCATCCACCGGCCTTGACCACCACCACAAAAAGGCAAATGTGCGCCATTATTGACTTTGAAGAAAACATTCAACCAAGTAAATGCTCTAGGCTAAAAGAAGGGTATAAAGCCACGTGATAGTTCATTAAAACTTGTATTTTTATTTCACTACACAAAAACTACTTCTATTTCTTAAGTGCGCCGTTTTTAGCTTCTTTTATTGATTCTGCCTTTTAAAAGCAAATATTGCTACTAGCAGAATACATTTTAACCTTTTATTCGCTGAGATTGAAAAAAGCAATTATTGCGCGAATCAGGGTATAATTTCCTGCTACTGGTTCTGCTGGATCATAGAACTGTAGAATTGACCCCGGTCACGCTCACCAGCGGCGCTAGTGTGCCCTCCAAGATGGCCGCGAAAGAGGGACTCCAAAGGTAAACAACGTTGGTGGGCCCGGGAATAGCATGGTAAGCGGTGAATTATACGTGTTTTATGTTTGGTATGTGGCAGCGGCTTATAACCAGCCACGCGGAAGGCGAGAAGAATGCAAATTCGAAAAGTTTTGGTCCCTAGGAGCAAAGCTTGTAGTCAGCATCAGGTTGAAGTTGCTGCCCCCACTTCTTTGCCGGTGGCGACGCTTGTGTTTGGAAACGCGTTTTCCATCGTACATTCAAACTGGAATTTCAGACGGCTTGAAACAAATAAAGGCGTATATCTACCAAATTATTTCAAGATGTCAGTTTTCCGGGCTAAAGGAATGCAGCCACAGGCGGATCAGGGGGACGGCAAGTGGGCACATGCCCATAGGCAGATCGGGGGCAAAGGGGGTATGTGCCCACCACCATCGACCCTTGGCGCCCCCTGAAATGGCCACGCCCCTGAAATTTCCTTCCACCACCATCCCCTCCCAGGACACGAAAGTCGGCTCCCACCGATAGGGTTTCCCGGTTAAGAATGGTGTGCCGCCCCGGGAAGGTGCCCCTGATCGGCAATCCTGGATCCGCCTATGATGACGGCCAAAGGATTAAGGCTTACTCCTGCTAGAAGCAGGCTCAAGGGAGTGGAAGGAGGCATAAGCGGAACTGGAGATTGCCTCACAGCCAGTCTGCAAAGTATGGCAGCAGGCCAGACAAGTCGCACCAGCCATCTAAAGTTCTCGCACCACCAGCCTCCAAAAATTGCACCAATCTGCTACATACCAGGGGAAAATGCCCATTTCTACCCCTACAATGCAATGCTACCTCAATCATTAGTCAGTTAAGGACTTTTATAAGGCACTTCCTGTGTCTTAATGGCCATTCAGCCATTATTTGTTTAGTTTAAGTGTCACTAACCTCGCAAATTCGCACCAGGTTGATAAAGTTCGCACCACTCGGTCCTGTCTCCAAGGGAACTCGCACGGACGAGATCTCGTCGAAAATGCCATACTTTGCACACTGGCCTACAGCCGCTTACCAGATGGATGTGAATGGAAGTCAGATGGCTGAAAATGTCTGCAACAGACAGCAGCATTTGGCCCATCTTCTTCCCAATTATCAGATTCGACTTCCACTGCTTGGACAGCACCTTATCCTGAGGAAACTTGTGAAAGCTGAGACTTGGACATTTTCTTCGGAAGGATACACACTGAGGAACGCATTAGTTCTGATTGGATTTAATGGTTATCCGTCTCACTTTCATTTTCTTTGAACTTTCCAAGAATATATCAAACAAGAAAATAACTCAGTCTTCAATATTCACGTCCACCCAACATGAAATACACTGTTTCATAGCAACGAGTTCACCACGATTGAAAATAAACTTTCAAAATCTATATCGCGTTCAACAATGCGCCGGATATGAAGCAGCCGCGCAGACGTCGTCCCTCTACTGGCGTTTTCAAAAATCCGCCGGTGCCAACACTTTCGATGCGGGGCAATAGGTACACGGCTTTCGTATTTGGAAAGCCATGCATTAGGAACTTTTCTTATTGAGCTGCGCTGCGTATTATTGTTTTGTGTTGAGAAGAAGAGGAAGAGGCGGCTGCTTCTTGTTTTTTTTTGGAGAACTAGGTATGTGAAAGATGGATTGGTATGTTGCAGGGCTGGTTTCGGAGCCAAAATTTAACACGAGATCGCTAACGATTTTTTCGAATATAAAGTGCCACTTGAATATGTGTAGGTACCTAAAATTACAGATTTTGCCAGGCCTTCGATTTTGCCTGTTGGAATTGGTTTCTGATGAGCTTGGTCAATACTGAGCCTTATGTCAGCCTTACTCAGATAGAAGTATCAGCGTCAACCTCCGCTGACCATGGGGCTTGACACCCAGCTGCTGGGTGGTCCGTCACTGCCTGTCCGCTGGTGGTTTGAGGACGACTTTGTTTTATTGTTTTTATTTTTAACCTTAGGCTGATGAGTACCTGATAAACATGTGATGGCTTCAGAACTTTCTGGGAAAATGGAATCCCTTGTTAACCGAGCACTGTGCTGAGAAGTGTTTGACATGGATTTGGGGTGTGTATAGACCTAAGATGAGGTCCTGTGGAGATGTATGGCTATTGAACACCAAGAAGTCCACAGATCTCCTGAGTTTGTATCCATTTAAGGTCTGTCAGAGCATGAAATTTTTCTGAACCCAGTGATTGTCAAACCGAGACTTGAATGTATTTGATGAAATAGCAGCTATCACATGGGCTGGTAGTGTATTCCAGTTTCCTGATCCTGAAGGATGCCCTACACACGTGAGACAGCTTTTGGCTTCATCAGTTTCATAGCATGCCCATATGTGCGAGATTATATCCATACATGTATTCTGTACACTGGTACACTTGGAATAAAACCAAACACATAAAAATGGGATGAAACATGGTGATGGAATACAATCGGGCATGTGATGAACAGTGGAAAAACGGGGACCCACAGCCGAACGTAGGGGAGGGGATCTCTCTCAGGCGCGGAGGCGGCCGGTAAGATTGGCTGTCAAGATGAAAGAACCAGGTGTAATCCTGGTTGGTGTTGCCATGTAAGAGTTTATTCAACTCCAGTGAGCAAAGTATGGCACTTTTGATGATATATCATCAGTGTGATTCCCCTTGAAGGCAGGAGTGAGTATGTGAATTCTATTAACTTAGTGCAAATTTTCAAGACTGGTGCAAGGGAGGCGACACAGAAAACCAAATATAATAGATTAATGGAAATAAATATTCAGGAGGGGGCCTTATAAAATTAACTAACTAACAGGAGGGGTAGCATTGTATTGTGTGGATCCTTTCAATAAGCTTCTGAGCTGACCTGTCAAAAGGCCCCAAGACAGACTTTCTGTATTTGAGCAGTGGGCTAACAGTGTTTTTTTATAATAGTGGAAGGATGCCAATATCCATGTTAGCAAAAGACCTCCTCATGATTGCCAGTACTCTGGATGCTTTAGAAGCTGCAGTGGCTACCTGACATCGAAATTTCAAGTCTATCCACAAAAACTCCTAGGTCCTTCTCAACCTCCCCCGCCTGGACATTTTGGCCCTCCCTTGAGTAGCTGTGATCTTGGTGATTGTTGTCTGTGCAAAGCACACCACACTTGCTAAGGGTAAAGGGCATCTGCCAAGTGGTGGACCAATCCAGTGCCCTTTCCAGGTCTGATTGGAAGGATGCAACACTAGTGTAGGGGTCTGCTCTGGCATATAGCTTGGTGTCATCAGCAAAGGCATTGATCGCTGAAATTGGAAGCCACCAGACCACCACAAACTGTCAGACCTTCAGAAAACGGCGACCAAAGACCATCAGACCAACAGAAACGATCAGAAAACGACCACCAGAAACCATCAGAAAATGACCACCAGAAGCCATCAGGAAGTGACCACCAGAAACCATCAGGAAATGACCACTACAGACCATCAGAATCCATCAGAGACCATCAGGAACCATTAGGAGATTTGTTTTAATGTCTCACTGAAAACCATCAAACCATCAGATGAGAAAATCCTGTTATTTTTTTCAAGGGCATGTAACTGCTGCAGACTTTTTCAGGCGCTTTTCAGCCAGCTCTTGTGACAGACACTAGAGGGGAGGGTGGTCTCGTTAGGTCTACCACAAGGGTTGTCTCTTCACTGAGCCTCTCGCTAAGCGACTTTGGTGACCTTCCATCTGTCCTCTGCAGACACCATGTCAAAATGCCTCCGTTCACAGGCGACCTTAACACCCACACTGGAAAGGGGTCTGGCACTAACACACACCGGAGGGAGGCCTGGTAGGCCCCCTGAGATCTCGGATATTAAGAGGCTTAAATCAACGCCGCTTGTGGGATGGGTTGGGGCTATGGTAATCTACAGAATAGTCGATTTTCATTGACCCTGGTCAATATCTTCAAGGCCAAACGAGGTCATAAAGGTCAGATATTCGCCATGCTGAGGACCTATTGGAAAATGCTGTGATCGTGCGGGAAAAAGTCGTTTATATGCTTAAGACGAGCCAGGGTCATGGAGGCAACATCACAAAGAATATTTACCAAAATGTTGGGGTCAAGGCTATTCATGGTGATTGACCTATGATGTTTCAATATGGTATGCTCCCTATAATGTATACTATAACTAGGATTATAGGAACTGTTGGGAGGGAAACGAGGATTGACCTTCAACCATGACCCTTGACCTTGACCTTTACATTGGGTAACCTTAACTATGATGTCATAGCATACAATATGTTAGACTGGGTGACGCCATTTGACCGCAGGCACGGAGGCCAATGGCATTGAAAGGGCTTGTATGACCTTGGGTGACGCCATTTGACCGGAGGCACGGAGGCCAATGGCATTGAAAGGGCTTGTATGACCTTGACCTGTGCCCTTTGACCTTTACATACATGTGAGATGACCTTGACATGTCATCCCGTTTATATGGCGTCGTGACGTCACCACTAAGTCTCCAATGCAAACAAACAGGTCTGACCGCGCGATCGTGGCGATCTCAAAATGGATGTGTGACTGTGAAAGCCTTTAAGTCAAAAGTATTTTGACCGATTTTCGAAATTATTTCACCAATCGACGCGCTGTTGATTTCTCTCAAATTTGATCCGTGTATCACTTGTCGGCTACGAGCGGCTCTCCGGCCATCTCTGAAAAATAGGTGGGGGACTTTTGAGCCTCCCATCCCGTACGCGTGTTAATTTCGATACTTCAGACAGGGACGTAGACGCTGCAATATAGCAGGGTTCAAGCAGCCCTTGGCAATGCTGAAGAGCGGGCAGACAGCTGAGATATGACTGGCGGTAGAGTCAAAACCATGTCCTGGTCCAGTCACCAGAATCACCAGAACGATATTAACAGTTAAAACCAAGAGACTACTAAATCTTTGCCTGGGCGATGAGATTCTTGAACAAGTCAGGGAAACTAAGATTTTGGGCGTAATTATTTACTCACTGCTCAGGTTTTGGGCACCTAAGCATCTTCATAGCTGTAATCAATCGATCCTACTTTCACCACTTCCCTGTTCTCCCATAAATGTGCATGTGAGCTGCTGGTCGGTAAATTTTATTCTACTACTTTCTTCGAAGTTCTCCTATGTCACGTAGTAGCTTTCTTATTATCATAACATGCGCAACACATGAAAAGCCATGAACTATATCTCCTTTTCAGACCATATCAAAATGGAAAAGGGAGGTGCCGATGCGTACATGGCAAATGCGGCCGGGAACGCTGCCCATGAAGCTGCCTCCAACGCAGCCACCAATGCTTCCAGGAGGCATCTTCTTTGATAGAGCAATGATCAGGTCCAAGGAGATGCTGCTTAAGATCGCTGAACTAGTAAGTATCGGCAGGTGCATAGGCTTCAGGTATTTTTTCTGTTTTTAAATGTGGGTTCATGTGCTTCGCTACAGAGACATTACTGGAATGCACCTGAGCACTTGGCACGTGGTCGTTTTGCTGTTTTCAAATGTAGGTACATTTCCTTCGCTTCAGATAAAGCACTGGAACGCCCCTAGACACTTGAAATCGTATAGTACAACCATTTAGCCTTCACGTACTTCAATAAAATACATCACAGTCATCATCGAAGAGTCGGGTGTTGGGCACTGTCCAGAGGCGGTATTCATTTCGTGGGACATCCTCCCAACTAGGCTGTTATCTTCACCGAGTAATCCTCTGAAATTGAATATACGCACTCGTGCGAACACTTTGTTTCAGTTTGTTTGTGCGAACACTCGTCGCTTCAGTTCGTGAGTAACGATCGCCTGCCAGTGTCAAGACTAGTCTTCCATTGTCTACATAAAATAATGTGCTGTCTGGCGCTTCATTCGCTCTCCTTGGCCCGCAGCTCGCCTGCATTTTAGCGGAGATATGCATCGCGTGCGCCTCCAACCCGTACGTCTCATCGGCCGGCTTCCTCAGCTTCGTCTGCTCCACGGGCATCATCATCGCCCTCATCTTAGCGGCGCTATACATCTTTCACATCCGCGACAAGATCGCCGCTAAACTGCGCATGAACTTCGTGGTGAGTAGGTGTCTTGTCAGATGTAGGCTCTGATATTTGTAGTGTTTCGTTTTGTATTTGTTGCAAACACTTCCATACATACTTTTGGAGTGTTATAATGGAGGTGATGCAAGTAAAAACCAATGGAGGAAGGATTAGGAAAGATGAGTGTAAAGGAAGGTGGTATACTCCCTGGAGGGGTCGCTGTTGTCCAAGGCACACGCGCTCGCTGCTTCCAGGTAGCTTAATAATGAGGATGAAAGAGTGTGTGCCGATTTCGAGAGAGACCCTGACGCGCGTGACTTGGTTGGCAGGAGATGGTTTACGCGTCGCTGTGGTGTTTCTTCTTCTTCGCCGGCTCCACTGCAGCGGTGGTGCACGGGAGTTCCTTCCAGTACCAGGAGGCACTGGTTGCGGCAGGGGTAAGTGAAAAGGCCCGTCCCGCCGCGCTGGCGCAGACTGCTATTGTATCGTCAAGTGTGGACAGAGTTTTTGAGGACATTGTTTTAGCCGGGATTATTAATTGTTTGAAAGGGGCAATGTTACGTCAAATGCCCTGAAAGAAATCGGGACATCGAATTATCTGCCTTGTACTTCTAGCGGATAGAGGCAGTGGTTCCGTTCCTACTATGTCTTAGCTGATAGTAGTTTATCAACCGGAAATGTAACCCATCGTTTTCCTTCGGTCTCACAGATTCACAACAATTTAATGGTAATTTCTCACCATCGTTTTGAATGCTACGGATGGAGCCAAAGTTGATATCTCTGTCGCGAATTTCTGTGTACTAACATGCGCATTGACGGGGGCGGGTGCCCCCTTTCGGGTATTTTGGAGACAATAAAAACGGCGACGCGTAGCTCCGCCGCACTTAGTACACATTTTATCTGATCATTTTTACAACTTAAGCCAAAATTTTAAGGTTGGGTCATCTTAGGACAGGTCACCAGTGCAGGTCAAGTGACCTCACTTAAAAAGGTTAAGATAGCAGAAGTCAGAACAGGGTGAACGTATCCGATATAAATTTATATCACATAATGGGCCCACCGAATTCTACAAAATACATCCCTGTCTTTTTGATAACGATGACCTAAGGTCAGGTACGAGCCATGAAATATTGGCAATACAGGGGGAATACTGTTTAAATTGAACAACTGGGTTGACATGGTGTATACCGACGGGGTTTCGAATCGAGCCTGTCTCCTCGAATCCTGGATGTAAAATACACTTCTTAGATTATATTTTGGGCATAGCCATTCATCAGAATCAGGGAGGTCAAATACCAGAACTGTTCAGTCATAGTGTAGCCAGGCTTCGAATTGAGCTGCATGCAAATGCCTTTTAGAATGAGTTCTTAAAAAAATGGATGTCGTGACAATAATAATCTGGGTACCTCTAACCTAAGGAATATTTCAACAACGCAGGAAAACAAGGCCAGTAGTTGTGTGACAGACTTTTAATTTATTTCAACCAAACACTTTCTATTTTTATATCAAATTCGGTAATGTTTTAATCGGTTATTTGATGTTGCTTACTGCAGCTAAAATACTAACAATTTAGAAATGATAAAATGCTAACAATTATATTTGTAATGCTAACAACTTCTTTAGCAATAGTGCATGTAATGCTAGACCGGCAGAATGACTGAAAACTTTCCCATTTATTTCAGCCCGATGTTATCTTTTATTAGATATGCCTCGCTCGAATTATTTAATTAAGATTGTACTTTAGTGGCCTCTGGTGACCTTAGGTGTGACCTGTCAAAAATGGTTCAAATGTTTTCTATAGAAATGTGGATGGGCTATCTAACACCGTTCACTATTTTTCGCTATCTAGCGTGGTTCTCTAGATCTTGAGGCGGGTCCCCCGTCAAAGCGAAGGTAGCCCAGACCCCCGTCAATGCGTGTGTTAAGGTGCGTAGTTTCTACGCTGTGTTTGTTTTCCATCTTGATCCTTTTTTAATGACATCCTTTCTCTAGATTTTGTGTCACCATCGGAAACGGAGGTTACCTCCTCTGGACTTGGCATGCCCCTCGTGTTGTGTGCCTCGGCAGTTTTTCGGCTACGTTGGCATGGTTGTGTACGGTGTGGATGCGTTCCTCATGTTCCACGCCTGGCGAACCGGTAAGGGCATGCCTACGCAAAACAACATGCCACAAGTCTCCACCCCGGCCTACTAGGGGAGCGCATCCATCGCCTGGACGCGCGTGCAGCAAGCGGACATTTCCAGCAAGCACAGAGGGCCGCGAGGTCCAATCGGAGGTCGGATTTGCGAGTTCGTAGATGGTCCCACCAGTCAACTTAGCGGGTCTGGGAGTCGCGGGCCGATGGCCGACCCTGTTAGATGATGCATGTGGGAGGCGAACGGCGTCAGATATGATTTTAATGGCGGTGTTTTGTTAGGCTTGAGAAGTCCGACTACGCAGCTGATTAAAATGATGCGGTTCAGTAAAAGCCGTGTATTCACAGGGTACCAGTGAGACGGTATGCCCCTCTTTAGAGTGAGCACGGATAAGTGTCAAGTAATTGTGCGGAGAGAGTAGCATAGGTACAAGATCGCGTGAGCAGAGCAGTCAGATGCGGTCTGGCCCTTTCTTAATCATTCCAGGCCCCAGGTCTGCTCAATCAGCTAATTTTCTGTGGAATCTGCTCGATGGCAGGCCGTAAAAATCGGATCAGAAGTCGTTCAGATCCCACTGAAGTCATGGTTGACGAGGGACGGTCGCACGTGTCCATCAGAGAATTGTTGCCTTTCTGCTCGCGTTGAGAAGTGGACAATTTTCCGAGTCCGAAAACACCATCGAAACAAAACCGTCACTTGTCTAATGTAAAATGCATATCCTTGCATATTGCAGCTAAGTTGTGGCAAACTTCTGACTTTGATTGGTTATACATGACTCAAAGTCTAGCTATTCTCTAACGGAGCTCGAAGTTTGCTAAATTTGACCATCTCGTGACGAAACTTTTCTGTAGCCTTGAAACAAATATGCAAAATAATTGAGTCATAGCCTGGTACGGCGCTGATTAGTACGTTCACTGTGCAGCATCCCAAGAAGGAGGTAGCCTTAAAGTGCTGGTTCAACATTCGCCACCTTCCTGATTCGTGGTTAACGTATTTCACGGGCAAATGTTAGGCGGCTCAGTGCGCAGTGCCAAGAGCTTCAGGTCTTTTAGAAGCAGTATTAGCAACATGGCTATAGATGACATTCGGCAGATTCGTGGCAGGCGGCACAATTATATAATCACAAAAACCCGTGTTTTCTCGCCAACCGCGGGAAACGGTAGACCCTGCACTCCCAGAGAACTAAAACTATCCATTCCAACGTCTCAGCTGTCCCGGTGTGTTGGCTGGTGGAAGCAGGGCCTTTTAGCACGTACGTCATGGTGAAGAGCGCACTCGTACGTCCGCAGACTAATCTAGTGAACGATGCTTTAACGAATTATGTTGTGGTAGAGTTGATGGCGTAGGCTTTAGCCTTGTCGCGGCACGATACCCACGGGGGCCCGGGTAGTTAGCGAGAGCCTACCTACGGTGCGAATGCACGGACACCAGGCTCGGCTCAGGCATGGCTCCTGGCTGTTGGCGGCCGAAATCGGACCGTCTGGAGCCCGATGACGTATTTCCCGTGACACATCACACTTGTGGCGTTGGGTAATTTTGTTTTAATTGTGATCACACCTGTACTGGCCATAAAAGCGCTTCATTAGAAGCCTGTTGTCATTCGAGCGTGGCGGAAGGCTTTCGCTCGCATTGCAAGACGCTGTCCCATCCGGCCTAGAATACTGTTTGAATTAAATTGAAACTTTTTGCTGCCTCATATATTTCTAAATATTGAAAACAGTGTGAGTCTTGAGTTGATCATAAAGCATTAAAACTCAATTGTGAAACATGTTGATCTTTTTTCGAAAGGCGGGTTAAAGCCCGCATCAGTTAACATATTGGCCAAACATTGCGATTTAAACATTGCATATTTGACAACAAGGCTAAGTCTGTAATGGGGTTGTGACTGCGTTCAGCCATGCCTGATTTGGGTCTGTGTCCACCACCATGCGTTTAGTCTTTGTAGGTATTGCGCTCGTTATTGTGGTAGAAGTAAACGTAAGGACCAAGTATCACATACGAGGTTATTTACATAGGCAAGCCTGTAATTTATTGTTTGTCGACGTCGAGAGAGGTGTTGTTACTTTATGGATGATTCTGGAGTTATGGTGACCATTATAAGCGCAATGTGCGCTTGATTATCCCTTGTCGTGGAAGGTCCAGTTGTGCTGTCTGCTTGTGCGCGTTCAGGAAATAATTAGCGAAGACGGTATCTGTGGCATCTAAGTAACGTAAAAATTAACATGCTTTTGAGATACCTCTCAACTGACAGGGTTGGACCGTTTCGAGCATGGGTGGAGATCCTGGGGGGGTGGGGGGGAGGTCAGGACCACTTGGATTTTGGGCCTCCCATAGACTTTGTATAGGGCTTGTATCGCCGTTCCAACGTTAATGCACCTAGAACCCCCCCTCCCCCCTGAATCGAGAAGATATCCAGCCCTGGTTTCGAAGCCTCAGTTTTTCTGCGGATGACATTTTCTGCGATGTAACATATTTTCAGGAACGCTAAGCTGAAGGTTTTATAACATTTTTAGACTCTTGAAATATCACCTATTAGTTGCATTGACGTTTGACTCGTTCAGCATATTTTGTATCAGTACTAGGAAGTTCTCCACCTGTGCTAGTCTGCTCTAGAAATTGAATTCCCGCCGGTTGGGTGTGATCAATAGAAACTGTCTTCGATTATCCACGCTGGCCTATCAAACTTAAGTCATCTGGGTTCGCAACTCCCTCTCTCGGGTGAGTGTTCGGCGGTCCTGCCAATTCACATGTAGGGGTTAAAACGCCGATGTTGATATGTAAATACCGGTGTCGACGGAAACAGCTATTGGTGTTAGCGCGCGCTTTTGGGGTTGTTGGCGCTACCATGTAACTAACGCATACAACGATCGTCCCTCGCGCGGGGCAGGTGTTTTGGTAACCAGGCTACGTGTTGGGGTTGTCAGTGCCTGTTCGGAAATAGGATGGTCGTCAATGGACAACACCTGTCACTTTTCTGTTGGAAAGGTGTGATTTTGATGGTGTTAAACAACATGTGGTATCTCGTGCTTCACGTCAGCGTGATGTGGCTTTAGTAGCACCAGCAATTTTTAGTCCGTATGATATTGAGACCGGTCTTTGCCGCCGTTTTTTCCTTTGTTGTTCAGGATTCTAGTGTTGATATCCTCTAACGATTTCGTTTCGACTATGCTCTCTAATGTATGATTCCAGTAATAGCCTGGTTCTGTTTGTGGTGTTTGACAGCCTTGTATCCTTGCACGGTCAGATTGTTCGCCATTCCTTCCGTTCTGTGTGAGTTGTGAGCTTGCGTGCTGCGTACCTCAGTTAACATTCGATTGTGATTTACTTTGTGTCGGGTACTACTACCCGCCCCGGTCTAGTATAGCGCTCGAGTGATCTCCGAAGGAGAGCGCTAGCATGCTTTGTTGGTAGTTTGTCGTCGGCGACACGGTATGGCACGTCAGTTACAAGACTTACATCGCCTGCGGGAGCAATACTGCTAGTGGACCGCCTGGGGAGCCAATAATGGGTCTGTGGGGAATCGCGGAGTCCACTACCACCCCACCTCTACCCCAAAAAGTGCGCAAAATTCATAACGTAGACGGTTTCCCCCTGCTTGGGCCCAAACTTCGCTTGATTCCCAGCTTACGAACTGCTGGGATGATCATCACTGTTTGGGTTTTTGGGCGCGTCGGCGTTATCGATCAGTTTGCGGGGGCTGCTGGGATGAACCCTCGGACGAGACTGGTCCTGGGAAGTTTTGTTTCCCCTCCTAATGAACACTTGATCATCTTCCGTAAAATGTTTGTAAAACTGTGGCCTAAGTTGTCCACGACTCATAAGAAACGGTCTGTGAGGGAAGTATCGTAAACATTTTGTAAAACTGTGGTCTAAGTTGTCAACGACCCATAAGAAACGGTCTGAGAGAAGTCCCGTAAACATTGAATAAAACTGTGGTCTAATTTGTCAACGGCCCGTAAGAAACGGTCTGTGAGGGAAGTCGGGGCCTACCCGCCTTGGTGGCCGGCACCTGCGCGGGGTAGATTTATTAATTTATCGCTCTATTACTCGGTCGTCTGTTATCGAGATTTGTGCATATCACATAGCTGTATTTATTGGACCTTATACGCTCATAATTTATATATTGATGGCCATGTCGTTTGCCACGGACCACCAATAAGATTGCGGTGTCAGTTAGCTTGTAATTGGTGTGTAGTTGTCTCGCGACCGTGATAGTAACGTTTAGAGTTGTAGATGCCAATCTATAGACCGGCCACCATGTACCCGTGCCAGCCCGCCCGCTGTGGGGCGTTACGAAACAAAGGCACGTGGCTTTCGCTTTTTTCGCCAAGAAACGTCACGTAAATGCAGGTAGAGATGCCACTGACTGACACGCAGATGGATAGGCCGTACAAAGCAATAGAGAAGCGCCGTTGGTCCCGGCTTCTGAAGAAATTTCGCTTTATACGCTGACTCGACTGCGCTGTGTGGCTTGAGAGCTCTCGGTCAGTATTGTGGTGGAAGTGTTGTGCTAGATGTTCTAATTGTGTCAATAAACATCGCTGTTGTAGGTCTCTGTTCAGAAGCAGCCTTTACATGGAAGTCACTCCCTGCTAAGGCAAACGAATTGTGATTAAACTTGATAGAAGGGGATAATCAAAAACGTTATATTATCTTCACGCAAGAACAAATATCGGAGGCATTCCACGGACACTGAGTAAGCAAATCTTGCTACTTGATGACTTCACACATGTTAACTGCCGAGCAAGTATTGCTACTTGAAGACTTCACCACACATGTTAACTGCCGTTAATGAATCAAACAATGAAAGGGATATGATACAATGACCGACCTCATCAATTCGAGCACAACCATGAAACACTAAACACTCAATTGCCAACAAGCTCACAGTTTCAGCCAAAACCCGCCAGCAGGTAACAAAAATATGCACGATAGGAAAAAACCCACAAACTTGGATGACTCTTGGCGAGCATGGTACAAACTGAGTAAAGTGAAGCACCGGTGGGACAAAAAGTACTAAAGCAAACTACTATCCGTTCGTGAAAGCAAAATCGCCTACTCGCTACTGCTCTGCCTCTTGGGATGACAGCTCCGGCTTCCCTCTCAACGCATTCAAGGGCATTCCCATAAACTTGGGGACATCATCTCTCGCAGCAGAAGGCTTGTTAGAAGAACTTCCGCGCCTCTTAAAGACGAAAGAAGGAGCCCTGAACGGTCTCCTAGCTTTCTTCTGCTCCTTCTGATAAGTGAACGCGCCCTTCCCTGGCATACACGCAAAACCCGTTGGATACAGATGTTTGTAGAGGAAATACCAGGTGAAAATGCCGATCAGACCCCCACACATTTTCTGTACCATTGTGTGGAAATACAGTATCGTCATTATCAGCATAAAATCCCACAGCACTGTAAGCATGGTGAGAAGCACGAACAGCAGATGGACGAATGGAGTGTGCTTAGTGTAGTTCACCTTCATTTCTCCGTAGTCGGCGTCTGAAATGTGCTGCAGGGGAGTGTCATCAACATCGTCTTTGATGGGCACCTTCCTGGCGAAGTCCTCGTTCCGAATCATATCCTTGATGCCCGCCCATCCACATATTGCCCTGGCTTCCTCCACGATGAAGAGGCTGTTGAAGATGAGGATGAAGGCGTGGCCGGATATGTCGAAGCCCGACCACCTGAACCCAGCATCAGCACACGCCTCCCGTGAGGTAAATCTTCCAGTTTTTGGACGGCACACTGCGGTGACACTCTCGATGTACACAAAGGAGCTGGTCATGACGTACCAGGCCAGCGTAGCACACACCAGTCGAGTGATGTGCTTCTGAAGTCTTCGACGTTGCCCGCAACAGTAGACATTGGCTGTGAGCATCACAAATGCCGATACCAGGGAAATGGTCCATCCCCAGCCGAGCTTGACGAAGTACTGGTTCAGCACATTGTTCTTATCCGAGAAGTAAGACCGCGGGAGAGGCAGGAAGTCTCCAACCGTAGATCCAACGAACAGCATGAACAGATACAGACCAAGTTTGATGTCTTGATCGACGAACAACACTTTCCTGCACAGGTGAATTAGGACGGTCACAAAGATCTGTTGCGGGGAGGTCTGTTCAGGCACCGGTCGTGTTCCATTTTTATTGTGGCCCTGCGAAAGCTGGGTAGGCCTAAACTTGAGGCCCACGGAAGATTTCGCTCCTGGTTTGGTCTTGTTTACCATGCTTGCAGTTCTGGCACCATCAATTATTCAGACTGAATATGTGCAGATTAGACGCCAGCTATTCAGTTTTGCATCAGCTCGGAAATATTTAGTCTCGCATTCCAATCAATGTGTCGCTGGAAAAAATGACATTTCATTATAGACGACGAACAACACACCGCATCACACAATAATACTGAGCTATCATGCGCGGATTTAGTTCTGCATTTTTAACCCGGAACTATAATGACTCTTACCCGATGAATCAACAGCAACATGAAACAACCGATCTGTTAGGTACCCTAAAATTTCCTATTTTCAGCTTTATAACCGGTACGGCACCTTGATTTTACGCGCATCGGATATAGTTCCGCTAAACTTGTTCCGTACTTGACGGAAGTTGCCGCTTCTGTACAAATCGGCCCCCGGGATCGATTTTGGAATATGAGCATGACCTTAGACTTAACTGAATAACATACACCGTAGGGGGTCGTCCCTGTTGAAGCCTTTGAGGTCCCAACGGTACCCCATAACATAAGCGTCGGAAAACGGGGCCCAGCAAGAAAACGCTACTGGAATACATTTCAGACGACTCATGAGCGCGTCGATTGGTGAAAGAGTTGAAAACTCTTGACTTGTAAATATTCACGTATTGTTTTATCCATTGACTTGAGCTGTAAGTGGGATAATCCTGTTGCTCATATATACTGAATAAATACAAATACAAATACAAAATCGGTCAAAGGCTTTCAAAGTCAGACCGATATTTTGAGACCATCACAATGGCGCAATCACACCAGTGCGCCTGCATTGCTGACAGAATGCAACATTGCAGACATAATAACGCCGCCATATAATCGGGATTATATGTCAAGGTCAGCTCACATGAGGTCAAGATTATAGATCAAGACCACTGACCAAGTTTTCCGATCAAATAGCACTACTCGGTATGGCGTATGTTATGCCATGACTTCATAATTAAGGTTACTCACTGTTAAGTTCAAGGGGGGCTACACATTACCCTTTCTACCTACCTACCTGATCTTCCAAGTTTGATGAAAGTAAAGATGTTAATTTGTATTTTGTGCATCATAGTTCACCTTTGATAGAACTGAATCTGAATGGTGAGCTTGATGCAAATGTGTTTGATCCAAGAGCGAACCTGCTCCTACCTCTTTGTCTGAATCCTGGTACTGAGCCTTCCCTGCCTTGAACTATGGAGGACACTGGTGCTATCCTGGTGTACCAGCACAAGGTGAAGTTGTACCCAAGCATGACTGTAGTGCATCAGTCACTGAGGAGGCTTCTTCTGGCAATCAATGACCAGGTGAGTAAGATACTGGGGGAGATGGAGTGGCAAGTAGTGATTCAAAAGTTACTGTGACAGAGCAAGTATCACTTTTCATAGTGACTCAAAAGCAAGACGGAAGTATCCAAAACTGTGTGAAGATGAGGCTGGTGAGTAGAGCTGTGGTTACAGCTAAATATCCCTTCCCAGGATAGAGGACATATTGGATCAGCTGCACAAGCCCAGAGTGTTCACGTGTCTTGATTTAAAGTATGCTTACCACTAGCTTCAGTCATATCCATCTAGCAGGAACCTGACTAGTTTCATCAACCACCAGGGACTGTACCATAATAAGCCAAAAGACCATCATAAGGGCCAACTTTGGGTTGGACAGCAACAAGGTTCTTGGGGCAGCTCAAGTCCAGCCTCAATCAGGGCATACATTTGGGTGCTGGGCCATATGTGTCTATGATATACTTTGAGAAAGCTGCTTCCAGCAATAATCATCTATTTTCTTACTTTTCTTCTTTTCATTGTCTTTGTGTCTATCTTGGTGTATCAGTGCTGCCCAAGGGTCAGTTTCTGCTCCAATGTTTCCTTACATCTCACAAAGATGGGCAAAGAGATGCCCAAAATTGTTAGGTCTGCCCAGAGGCTGCCCCACAGGATACTATCAAAGCCTGCCACTTTCTGCAGACTGGGCTAGCAATCTACCAATTTTCCAGTGGGCGATGAGCTCAATCTTCGGGGCCCTCCCTGGCATAAATATTAGCTTAAAGCATCATCAGTCACCCTTCTTGACAGGATTGTGACCGGTAGGTGGCATTAGTCCAGTCTGCAAAGTATGGCAGCAGGCCAGACGAGTCGCACCAGCCATCTAAAATTCTCGCTCCGCCAGCCACCAAAAATTCGCACCTATCTGCCAAATACCAGGGAGAAAAATGCACCCATTCCTACCCACACTATGCAATGCTACCTCTCTTATTAGTTAGTTAGTTGAGGACTTCCTATAAGGCCCCCTCCTGTGTTTTTATAACCATTTAGTCATTATTTGTTTGGTTTCCAGTGTCACCCTCCTCACACCAGTCTAAAAAAATTTGCACCAGGTTGATAAAATTCAAAGCACTCCCTCCTGTCTCAAAGAGCACTCACACTGACAAGATCTTGTCAAAAATGTCATACTTTGCACACTGGGCAGTAGTGCTTACTGCTTACCCAACTGAAAGAACACAGCATGTGCATAACCTAGGAGTGGCTCCAGGACCAGAGCCAGATTTTGTTTCTTTAAATTTGAACATAAAAACCATCGCTTCCTATTGCTGTTACCCTATCTACAAGACTTACATGGATACCTAGCCGCAAATGCTCTCATTGATCGACCAGGACTTTTGGCCATTGACTTCCTGCATCCTGGAAGGACGCTGTAACGTCCTTTGCTACACTGGCTGTAACGCCCTATGATCAGGAAGATCAGGTAATTGACAAAATGAAGCCTCTGTAAATTAGTGAATTTTCCAATTCATCAGCCTCATTGGCCCCATCTCCCCGCACCGCAAATACCCGAAAGTACACTACCGCTGCACGAATAAAATAGCCTTGAAAAATAGAACACCAAGGCAAATGCAGGGGAGGCACGGTCACGTGACATCAAAACAATTTCATGCCAGCTGATGATTGAACCTCGTATTCCGAGCCCTGTTCACGTGCACCATTTTACTGCTCGCCACTGCGCGCGCCTGCTCACCACTGCGCGCAGCTGCTGACAGCCAATCAGCGTCGAGCAGTGTGGGGAGAGGGGGAGGGGTGTGTGACGTCATACCTCGGCTCGCGCCTGCTCGCGTCTGCGGTCGGAAAATTTCAGACGCAGGCGTGCGCAGAAGAATTGCTTGCTATGTTGGCGCAGTTTAGACTATCAAAGGTTAGGAAACTACAGACGCTGCAGACGGGCATCGGCTTTGGACGGAGGTGTCCTCGAATAATGAAGAATTACGATTCAAAATTTTACCTTTGGATTGTAATAACCATTGAAACTGGAGTAATCGGAGTGTCTCTAATTGCTTTGAGTTACAATTAGGGTGTGCATGGGACAGGTAAGAGGTGCACCGGACTATTTATTTCATATATTTCTTGTGGCTAAGGTGTGTTTTAAAGGATAAATTTAAAATATAAATGGTTGTGACGAGAACAATGAAGAGAAACACACGATAAAGTTAAGTGTCTAGCGGAACACCAACAGAATCAAACTCGCAAGAGATGAAGAAAACAGATGAAAAAAACAGGCCGAAGCCAAAATAATCGATAAATCAAGTTCTAAATTAGGCAACATAGTGGAAAACATCTGAAGAATACAGACAAATAAATCAACTGGCACAACAGAATATCAAATACTTATTCCATTTCACATACAGACAATGGACAGTAGTGCAAGAAAACAACAGAAGATGCGCCCACTTCCAGTGGGGGAAGCTATGATCAAAATTGCCATGAATGGCTACATTCCCAACGATGGGAACATTGACCCATATTCGAAAATGCTTGTTCCATAAATGGAAACACACATTACCAAGGATGGGAACGCTTGGTACAATGGTTTTGGAAAACACAACAGGAACCTAGAAAAGACCAGGGAAAGTCTCCTGCCTGGTCATTTTCTACTCATCTTCAAGTTTTAGGGGGGTTTCTACTTTGAATTAGGAAATATGTCTTTGAACATTCCCTCAGATATTTGTCTACACTGCATGATCCAGCCCCAACTGTCGAGAAGAATGAAAAGATTGCACTGAAATTGTGCAAACAGACAATTTTTTATATTAAGTTGCTCTAGTCTGACACTCTCTGATTACGCTGACAGAAGTCCCATAGAGCAGTCCCAATGTGTGTGAACCTGGGTGTTTTCTTTTCCTTCGTTTGTGACTAACATGAAGAACATATGTGGGCCCACAACTTCAATCAAACATAATTATAATTGGTTAGTTTTTTCCGTCATTTTATTTGTTTTGTTAGGCACGTTTTGGATGATCTGTCTGCTCATTTTATTTTGTATTGCTTCTCTTTTTTCTTTTTGTGCTTTATTTTTGTGTTATTTCTACTGACCAGCATTATTATTTGTCCTAATCTCATAACATACTAATATCACAACATACTCACCTTGTGCTGTACTGTATGACTATTGCTTGCCTCTCTCATGTTTCTTATCTGCTGTTCATGTCCTTTGCCTCTTCACCTGTCTATATGGAAAATGAAATAAAAAATTGAGTGATTGATTGATTGATTGATTGAGCATGTTTGATTATGATGTAGATTTATTTGCAGCCAGAATCTGTCAGGATCTACTCAGTCTGAAGATTTCAGCAAGGATTCCAACATGATGCCACACAAGAGTCCTTCAAGATTCCGTGTTGGACATCATGAAGATCTGCATGATGAGGAAGAGTGTGGAGCCTTCGACATCCAGCTCACTAATTATGTGCAGCGTGGCAACCCAGTCAGGCCAGGAAGAGAGAGAGAGAGGGGGCGAAGTTTTTGCGCAAGGGAAGTGATATGTATTCCTGAATATTATGATGTGATATTTATTCCTGAAGTTCAAGGGTGTAAAAAGAAGCTCAGTCTTCTGTCTTTTTAAGAATTGGCCTCTTCATTTCTCTTCTCTCTTCCCTTTCTCTTTCTCCTTTCCTCTTTACTTCTCTTGTCTCTCCCTCATGTTCTCTCTCTCTCTCTCTCTCTCTCTCTCTCTCTCTCTCTCTCTCTCTCTCTCTCTCTCTCTCTCTCTCTCTCTCTCTCTCTCTCTCTCTCTCTCTCTCTCTCTCTCTCTCTCTCTCTCTCTCTCTCTCTCTCTCTCTCTCTCTCTCTCTCCCTAAGATCTCGAGAACCACGGTAGGTAGCGAAAAACGGTAAATGGCGTTGAGCTGCCCATCCACTTCTCCATCGAAAACATTGGACCATTTTTTTGTCAGGTCACATTTAAGGTCACGAGAGGTCAAAACATGCCCGTCATAGGGATAACATGTAAATTCAGTTTTTCGGCCATTACATCTGAACAAGTAAAGATAGAGCAAAACGACTTGAACTATATGAATCCTCTTAGCAAGCCGAATCGAATGATATATAATTTGACCTGACCTGAGGTCAGGTCAGGGTCAAATTATATAAAATGCATATCATTAGAACCGCAAAGCCCAGGCGAGTCTAATGCAGCTAAAATAAATGCTCTATCACCATCCGTTACTGAGTTATTCCGTAAAAACCATTTTTCCCATGTATTTCCAATGGAGAGGTCATGCCTCGTACCTGACCTTAGGTCATCGATATCAAAAATACCGGAACATATTTTAGAGAACTCGGTGGGGTCATTATGTGATATGAGTTTCAATCGGATAAGTTCACCCTGCTCCGACCTATGCTATCTTAAACTTGTTTTGAGGTCGGGTCACTTGACCTGTACTGGTGACCCTGACCTGAGATGACCTAACCTTAAAATTTTCACAAAAGTTGTAAAAATGATGAGGGAAAAGGCATACCAAGTAACGGCGGCGCTACGCGCCGCCGTTTTTCTGCTCTCTCCGAAAAACCCGAGGGGGCGGGTACCCCGCCTCGAGCTGATCGGGGAACACTGATCTGCTTGTTTGTCCCCGAGGCTGATCTGGTGCCCTCTGGGCCGGTCTGGTGTCCCCTGAGCAGCTCTGGGGATTTTGAACTGATTGAGCCCCCGAGCTGGTGAGGGATTCCTGAGCTTATTTAGTGCCCCTGACTTGATCTTGCCCCCTGACCTGACTTGAGGCCCCTGAACTGATCTGGGGCCCCAAGAGCTGATCTGGGGCCCAAGAGCGGACCTAGGTTCTGAGGGTATCCTGAGCTGGTCTGGGCGCTGAGCTTGTGAGAGCCCCTTAAGTTGCTGGTCTTCAATAGATGGGGAATAAGAACACAATGGAAATTCCCCTTGTAAAACGGAGCTAACGAGGAATGAGGAATCTCTAAAACGGCTTGTGATGCCTAGGCACCCCTGGTTATATAAATTGCGTATTATACTGGTGGATTCTGGGAAGAAAAGATAAAAAGGCATGTGCCCCTGGGCTCAGAGCACAGTCCCATAAACCAGGATTCTACTTATTAATTTAAATGAAGAACTAGTTTTCACAACTTTCAGCCCTGTCACACCCTCCCCATGCAAACCACCGGCCTGTTCACCTTTCATTTTCTCTTAACTGGGACCGATCCTTGAGAGTATGGAACTTAATAAACGCGTTCAAAGGTATCTCCCAAATTTTTCCGGCAGTAAAAATGTGTTCTTCCAAAGACACTATGGCACTCCTCGTCCCACGGCGATTGTGGGAGGCAAGGAACTTAATCCGCGTTCAGCCAGGGCTCACTCCTGTCACGACAAAACCAGTGGGCATAACAAAGGAATTTTCGACTCCAATATGCCTTAACCTGCACATTGTAACAGATATCACATGCTCCGCTGATTTCTCTGATGTTAAGTACTTGCATGAGTTGGCTGATTTGTCCTTAAATCTATCCAAAACAGTCGTGTTTTGGCTACTTCCATGACATTTTGATGATTTTTTTCCTTTTTTGGTTTTAATCGCGTTTTCCTTCTCCGTCAATGATTTATTTGCATTTTCATTGAACGAAAAATGCCCAAAAAATGATATAAACAAAGATATAGCAAGTTTTTTAGGTTACGCTAAAAAAGTGCCCTTTTCCCAGGGTGCCCCTCAAAGTTGGTGTGCCCCCTACCAAATCTCTGGCTGCTGCGCCTGCTTCTGAGTGGCTGGTGACAAGATTCCGGACAGAGTGTGCTCTCGCTACCGTTCCAAGATATTATACTTGTGCTCGGCCGTGGCAAACTCCAGGTATGAAACGGACCGCATCACCATCTTCTTAGACCCAAATCAGCCACCGCAGCTTCGTGCTGCGCCGTTTAATGGTGATGGTATTCCAGTACTGCTTGTTTATATAATGAACTTTCTCTCCCTGCAATATTGTGGGTAATGCGGAGCCGGCTCCCTGGATGGGGAATCCGCTGCTTTCCCGCTGTGCCATCCTGGGTGATGCCCACACTGTCGTCCGAATCGCAACACAGATAAGCTGGGGTGATGGTGCGTAGTGCCGGGTTGGTGTCGTTATCGTCGGTTCGACGCCGTTCGCCTTTACCCCCAGTATATGGACGCAAACTGAGTATGATGGGGATGTCTGCTCTGTCGCGAGTAAACGTCTCGTTCGTTGGGAAAGAAGAGGGGAGAGTTGTGAGAAGACAATTGCCGACACCTTCATCGACGACTGATGGCAACGCATCTCCTCAATTCTCTGAGCATCCAACAGTCTACGGTAAAGAATTTTGCCGTGCTGCAATAACCTCCCTTCTCATCCGACCTGGCTTTGTGTTATTTACTCTCCCTCACGGTCAAACGTGGACGAAACTACAATGACCGTGGAGGCGAAGTCTCCGCAAAAATTCAGGTTGTGCAAAGAAACTCTTACGAAAATGTCGGGGAAAGTGCGCTGAACTCATGAGGGTGATGCAAAGTGATACTCTTCAGTTTGTACGTTGAACAACACGCTGTGACGCTAATCGTTCAGCTTATCTGATACACCTCATAAGAGTTATTGTTACCTGCATCGAATTTTATCGCAAAAGTGTCCTATTTCCTGTGATATTTATGAAATAAATAATTGGGCGCGTAAAATACCAGTTCCTGCAGAATATCGCAGAGGTATGGATTGGTATGTTCTTGGGACACATCAAGTGAAACCTGAAAGCGGTGTTAAAAATATCCCTTAAGTCTGTGTTTTCATTTTCTAATGTCTTGAACTTGGTTCGAGGCAGTCCAATAGATTCATGGGCCACATGCCTCATTATATATAGATCACATGCTTCATTCTATACTTTCTCTTTTAATATTGGAGCACTAAAATGGTTCCAAATTTAGGCACATCAATCTTCGTAAAGAACTTTCCCCTGCTGTAGTAATGTACCTTCAGAACTAGCTTATCATGTCGTATCCATTGCCGCCGAATATTCACCGTATGCACGTATTGAATATATATCGCTTGCTAAGTTAACAAACGACTATTTTCTGTGAGATTATTCTCGCTGAAACAGTATTGAATGGAAACCATGAAACGAAGTGACGGAACACCGTCTCCGGCCGATGGTGCTATCTTTGACGAGATCGTTGATGCTGTGGACGTCAGCGCCGAATGGAGGCCTGGGGGACTACGGTGCACTGCGTCTCTTTGATACATCTGAAAACGCTAACTTGGATGAACAGACCAGACGAAAAATTATAATAAGAGCTTAATATATTTATTTCAACCAACAACTCATGCTTGAACAACAAACGGGCAATGTGCCATGGGAAATATTGCTCATAATTTACTGCCAAAATTGTACAGATGACAATAGTAGGCTGAATGTGTGCTCTCTTCTTCAGTTACGAAAACTTTCTTGCAGGCTTTGTTTGCGAACTCGAATGCCAGTTACCCATCGCCTCCCTGAGCATGCCAGCAGCGAAGACTTCCTGAAAGAGTAAGCAAACATTAACGCTTATTCAAAGCGGCGGGTAGACATGACAGCAGACAATTGGCATTCATTTAAAATGTGTTTCATTCTGAGTGGGGTTTAAAATAGGAGAAGGAATCAGTAAGTCACTGCCTACAGGAAAGAAACGGGCAAATTACAAAAGTAGAATAATTGATGTTGCTGGATATGGAAAATTCCATTAAATTATCGAGAGAGGAACAAACCCGGAGAAGACGACTGCAGTCACATTAGACAAGACTATTTTGCAGACACCTGCAAAACAAGATTATCAACGATCTAAGATGATTTTACCACTTTCATCCATACCATCTAAGCAATGGTAGAAAAAATTGAATGAGGCTGTGGGTTGAATTTAGATTGATTTTGCCACCAGCTATGGGAATTTTTCAGCGAATTTATATAAAGTTTAAGTCATATAATAATGATCCCTGCTAATACCTGCTTGATATTTGAGTACTTCATGAAATAGCTGGCATAGACGGATCCATGATTGTCAATTGGGGGAGGGGGGCAGAGGCGCTATCCGGACTATGGACGCACATTTTGGCCGAAAAACGAATCAGTTGGGCGCCAAAAACCTATCAGTGACCATTCGATTTTTGCATCGAAGGAACGACATTTCAGAGGGGCGCCATCGACCTTTTTGGTGGAAGGGGCGTCTTGACCATTTTAGGGGCGCCAAGGGTTGATCGAGGTGGCACCTGCCCCCCCTTGATCCAAGTATGAGAGCCTGGCCAATAATTGTCAAAGAGAAGCAAAAGGTCAGCACATAATCCCACCTTTTTTGGGGAGGCTGCACAAACTTCCGCAACATTATTTAAATTTACTTGATGGATTTCTAGATAAATAGGGAATGGTAGAAACACAAGAGGAAAACCTATGAGGATGTGTTTTAATGGACATGACTGGACAAGCTAATTCATTACTCTAACACAGAAATCGTGCAAAACAACAATAGTCTGTTTTCAGGTCTTTTACAAAGGAAATTAACTTTATTCACAGCTGTTTCCATTCTAGTTTTAGTTCATGATTCAGCTTCCTGGTGTCAATAAGTACGCAAAATGGTTCAATGTATATAAAGCAACGAAAAAGCTGATCAATCAACAAACAAGCTTTAAATTTTTAAAGGAAGCAGATTTAAGAGCTTAAAGGCAGTAAGGTGCCTTACCAGTATCCAAGGTTCCAGTCTCACTCAGTTTGGAATATTTCAAAGAATGCAACAATAGCTTCATTACTGCTGACTCCAGGTTCAAATACCAAGTGATAACAGTAAGGATTTCCTGATCCTTTTGAAAGTTGGCAGCACCATGATTTCAGCAGTCAGTTTGTTGCAAAGCACGAAAACTCATTCTTTAAACAGGTTCTGAGTATGCTGAGGCTGAAACTTTCAAACCATTTAAATTAACAACAGCAGCACCATCACCATACACATCCCTCTCCTCCCCATACACATAGCTATATCCTCAAGCACGGTAGAAGGAGCAAATTTGCATTTGAGATAAATTTCCACCATCGACCATAGTAATTGAAAAAGTGATGACTCTTCTTGAGAACCCTTCCTGCACATGACCTTCCCATTGCACAAGAGAAAATGGGGTATCTCCCTTGACTAATGCATTGGAGATACCGTTTTTGCACTGCAACACTGCTCTTATTACCATAAAATTACCATATGAATGCCCATGCTAACACAGGCATCCACGACATAGCATGGTCAGTGCATGCCTATGTAGCTGGGACAGCACACCCAATACATAAACAAATTCAGACAATATCCAAGTACAACATTCAATTCAGCACAGCTTATTAAACATGTAGGGGGCACTCAGCCCATAAAAATTTATGTTTTGTTTTATTTTATATTCATCATTGTATTGAATAGTCATTTTGTTTTTAGGTTTAAGGAAAGCAGCCATTATAATCATGGCTTACCTGTGTATTGCATGTCACAAGAATAGGAATCTAATATAAGTATAAAACAGGTTGTAATACAACCAGATTGGCTTGAAGGTGTTATGAAACAAGTTGATGAGAAACTCCTGCAAAATAGAGGAATTATTTGTTGATCACATGGAAAGGACAGTGTCAAAATAAATAAAATCACACATACAAATGAATGGGCAACATGCTCACACTATCATCATCATCATTTCGAATTTTAGCATACTGATAGGGAAACAGAAGTAAAAAATAAAAAATTCTAGATTTATTTTTTTAGAAATAAAAATAAAAAATTCTAGAAATCTCATACATTGGCACAGTGTATCGTTTCCTCCATCCTTTGCACCAGCTCCCCTCTTGAGTGAAATGGACCGTTTGCTTTTTGCAATAGGGGAAACGAATCCAAATTAGGTACAATTGAGGGGACTTTTAACATTGACCTTCTCAAGTTGGAGCCTTCCACTGCCAGCAGCCTTTTCTTTTGAAAATCCTCCTTCAGCTGGCTTCTTCCCTTGTATCTCCTTGCCAACCTTTAGTAACGAGCACATCACAAACTCTTATCGACAATTTTCTTAGCAACGATCTTTCTCTCTTAGTCTACGAAAACAATATTGTTATATCAGACATTAGCGACCATCTCCTCAACAACTATCACTTTTAATATAAAACAATACTCGGGATCACATGACCTGCCTTCTATACAGCAATTGATTATCGTGAAATCGAGTCCTTGAAAACGAACATTGCCCAAAAATTGATACCTTTGTATACATATACATGATGCTGAACAAGTAACTTCATTTTTGCTCAATATCATTACTGAAGAAATTGTAGAAATTACAATCTGTAAACCCCATACAGGAAGAAAGTTCCCATTAATACCCTTGGACTTTTACAGTCTGCTTAAATGTATCAACAACAAAAATCACCTTTTATAGGAGAAAATTACACTGGTCGCCTACATCCTCAAAAATCACCTCTTGTACAAAACCTACAGAAATAATCTTTAGTCCCAGTCATAAGAACTGCTAAAAATCTTTATATCCAAAGAAAACTTGCAGAAAAATCAAGACAAACCCCAAAAATTTTGGGGAAATCTTGCTTGATGTCACAGGAAAAACACCAGCCTAACACATCCCCAACTCCCAATGTTTGAACACAATGGCACAACAATCAGCAGACCCACAAAAATTGCAAATAAATTTAACAACATTTACTTTGCCACCATTGAATGGACACTTACGACAGCAGGCTCCCTAGTTCATCCACTGATCCCATGTCATATTTTTGATCTCAACATGCCAATTAACAACAACTTTGAATTCGCCCAGATTCCGCCTCTGCTTGGTTGCTAATGTCATAAAAGTATTGCAGAATCAGCGGAGCCATGCTCTGGGATGGAACAAGCCCAAAAGTACTGAAACTTATTGTAGATACCATTGCAAAATTCCTCTCTCAGCTACACTTTCAATAAGTGTATCTCCTCTAAGGGATCTTTCCATCTGCTCTAAACAAGCTCTCATAACTCCAATCTTCAAATCAGGATGTCTGCATAATTCACATGTTATAGACTCTACTTCAATATTACTCAGATTTCCAAAGCTTTTGAAAAAATAATATTTCAAACAATTATTCTCAATTCATCACTGATGAAAAAACATTCTATTTCCACAACTACTTGGCTTTCTAGAAGAACAAAAGCAACATACATGCCCATTGCTCTTTTTTATGATATATTAACTCTCCGTCATCAAAGACAAAAAAGTATGTGCTACCATTTATCTCTGATTTTCATGGCGTAAGCTGTGTCTATAATCACCAGTAACCAGGTAAATTTTGCTTGAAAAAACTTGAAAATATGGTGTTAGAGATGTCTCACTTAAATTTTTTGATTCCTATCTTTAGTAACAGAACCTTCAAAAAAGTCAAATTTAAAAATATTTTGTCTGAAAATCCTGAAAGTGTGTCGCTTAAGACGCACTCACACAAGGTTCTGTGCTCGGCCCATTACTACTTCTACTGTATATTAATGATTTATTTCTGATGTCTCTCAATCACCATCATTTCTACCATTTGGGTTGGACGTATACAGCTCCAGTCTTTACTGCAAACAATTTTTCTGATCTCCAGTCATCTATCAACTTGAGTCTCCCGCACATTACTGTATGGCTTGTCTCTAACCGACTTACTCTCTCTTAACGTGATCAAAAATCAACATATTAGCTTATATTTTAGTCCAACTCCACTCCTTCCTCTGGCCTTGATATTGTTCTTAACAACCACAATTAAGTAGGGCAAGAACCACCAAATACCTAGGGTTCAAATTGATGGCAAAAATCTGAAATGGGAGTCCCACATCAAGGGCATTGGTAATACTATATCGAGGAATATTGGAATAATGCATAGGGCAAAAGCTGTATTGGACTCCGAGCATCTGCTCTTACTCTATAATTCTCTTGTGCTTCCCACTTGAAATAATAACTCCTGAAAATCTGGGCTCCCAACTTTCCCATCAAAACTCATTAGGGGATTGACAACACTCCAAAACGTGCGGTGAGAGTTGTGGACCATGCCCAATTTCTTGAGCATCACAGGACCAATATTTAAAAATACAAAATCCTGGAATTCTATTATTTAGTCAAAAGCTTCTCAAATATTTGTACTCCATCGTTATCTTAATAATACCTTCCTCGACTCCTATGGCTTAAAATTTCAAACTCAAGCAGAAAAAATACACAGAAATAACCTAGGGCAGTAAAACACTTTTCAGAACCATTCGCTCCCACGTTATATCGACAATTCTCTCTTTCTTATCAGCTCCCAGAATCTGGAACTTAAATATCGCGTCAAAAATCCGTCAAATCGAGGATGTGCCGCGGTCAAAAAGCCGCTATGAAAACAGTTTCCAAAAAGATATTCACCGACCAGTACTGATTGTGACAGTTATACTTTGATAAAATGGCAGCATAATAGGCGCATATAGTAACAAATTTGCAACCTCTTTTGTGTAAGTGTTTTTAAAATTTGTAGCGTTGCATTGAATAGCGACTCGCAACAATTGTCTGGCCTTTTTTTTTCTTCTTGTTTAGTCACTTTTCCCACCCAACCCAAACTGTCCGATATTCACCGACCACTGTTGGGCCGCGGGCGAGTTTGGGGTTTTTTGGGATACCTGGGCGAGTTCAACCCAAGTGTTCAACAATTATTAATACGAAACTCGAGCACGGAGGGCAGTCGAGGCCGCTGCCGAGCCCCGCTCCCGGGTCCAATCTGGCCTCTCCACCTCGAAAACGACTTAGCTTACTTCCCAATAACTCATCCGCTCTTCCGGGTTACCTTCTCCCCGGCTCCCTCCCTGCTCTCTTAATTCGTCCCCTACCCGCTTTCAGAATGCCTTGTAGCTTCTGGAGGTGTCCGGGGCGCTGGTGGCGGGGCGCCGGCCTGACTGCCTTCTGTTCTCTGCCGGCTGCCTTGCACCGGCCTCTAAGGTGGTGGATGTGGATGGACTGGGTACGGCCCGGGGAGTGACTCCGGCCGCCTGAGAGTACCAGACATCGACTTCGCACAGCAGTGCGGAGGATCAAGGCGGCGTTGAAGCGGCTGGGCGTGGTGCCTGACCGCTCAGTCAGCGAATTTGGATCTGCTGATCTGGTTGCAGGTCCAGTTTGGGAGAAAGAAATGCCGATCTGGCTGCCGCTGCGTGGAGGCGGTGACCCCTCCGTCATCGTCTGGCGGCGCGGTGGGCTGCCTGATCGGCGTACCAGACAGCGGCGGCGGCGGTGCGGTGTCGGCCGCGACCGATGCGGGTCCCGCGCCTTCATCTGCTACGGGTGATCTACAAAACGACATCTTGTCCTGGCACCAATTCGATGGTGGCCTGGTGGATCGCTCGCTACCCGTTCGGCGTCGCCGGGCTGCTGTTAACTTTGCCGTGCGACCGCGCTGGACTGCGAGGTGTTGCGCCCGCCTGACCCCGGCCCTGGCCGGGTGGGCGCCGGCTTTCCTCGGCCTCGTCCTCCGCCGGGGGGATGTGCGGATGCTCCTGCTGTTGGCGATCGTGCGCTACATCCCTCAGTACCCCTACGCGCTGTTCTGAGTGACCCCTCCACATGGAGGTGTTTCAGATAACTCTACTGCACACGAAGTATGGTGCTGTAGAAGAGATGGCGCCAGACGGTACTGAGTGTGGTGGCTTGCTTTGCTCGTGTTACCTGATGAGTCGAGAGATGGCTTGTATCTCACCGTATCGATGTTTAACCTCATCGTTGGCGCCCAAGCCAGGCTAAAAACTTCATATGTATAACTATGTTGTGAGACCGCCTGTATAAATTTTGATTTGGCTTATGATGGGTTACTCTATCTAAATGTTAGTTGCTACTCGCGGGGACCGACCGGGGTCCGAGCTGACCGATGCCGCCTTGTATTGCCGTTGTCGTCGCGTCGGGGCCTGCCGCCGTGGTGGTGCTGCGGCCTTTGAGTGGGGATCGGTGTGCCGGGCTGGGTTTTTGTCGCGCGAGATTACCAGGTTGGGTTCATCATTCGTTTGACATGTTCGATCCTGTTCCTTCTGCGCCTCGGTCGAGGGGCGGCCGTCCCGGTGGTGGCACTGGCGATTGGTTCCCGGGACCTCTCGACTTTGCCACCCGCGGGGCGGCCGCTT
>JAOTON010000161.1:0-170651 GCA_034440635.1 Lepas anatifera
CTTTTAAATGTTCTATAGGAGGGAATTCATTTATCTAGACTATGCGATAGCATGATCCAGCTATTATCTTGTTTATTATCTTGATTTATTATTATCTATTATTATATTTAATCATTATTGATTAATTGATTATTATCATTATCATTATTATTATCTTTTACTATTATTGATTGAATTATGAATAATTATATTGATGTATTATTGTTAACCTTGTTTGTTATCTTGATCCAGATATTATCTTGTCTAAAAATCTGAATATTTTCAAAGATGAAAGTGGTATTTGTTGTAAAAGCGAAAGAACAGATATGACAATACCAAGTCATTGAATAGAGTTATCTTTGTTCCATGATCAAGTGATGTATCTCTTTGGCAGCCTGGTAAATTATCATTTGTTTTACATAAGAACACATCACGCCAATACATGCAAGAGGTATTGGTTACAATACATGCAAGAGGTATTGAAGCCTTTTAAAACTTCAAAGAAGTTTTAAAAGGCTTGTTTGCACGTTATTAATCACGAGGTAAACTTAACGGCAGTTTTAAAATACTATTTTTGCACTACTATCTTTGTTTGAAAATACCTACCTGCTTTTGACTGCCAGCCTAGCCAAGTGTCTTGAAAATAGCCTGAACATGTTCTATCAATTAGGTGTTTGTCATCAAAACGATCGGGCAATGCTTATGCCATTCCTACCAATTTTTTTAGAAGCACATACTGGCTTTTTTAACTTCATCTTTCGCATAACCAGTTCACCCATTTAATATGGTGACAAATACCTCAGCCGCACCACAAGTAATTTACGTCTTTGTCGACAGTTTCAGCAGCAGTCGACATGCCATCCCAGTCTCTGCAGCCGTTGCTGAGCCGCAGGAAGCGGCGCTGGCAGGCCACAGACTCACCTGTGCACGGGAGGTAGGTCAGGACTCGCCCAGGGGGCTGCGCTTCACCGGACACTGTCACGTCTCCCCGACGTAGTCGCGCCGGCCCGCACTTCTGCCCTCCCGGCGCTCAGCTGAGCGTCCACTGCCGCCTGCCCCGCCGACGCGCGCCAGCGCTCGGCCCCTCGCCTCCCTCCCCACTCCCCAGCCAGGCTCCCCCACTGGTGCCGCTGGGCAGAGTGGTGCAGGAGGTGACAGAGGCGTGTGCTGGTGCTTTGTCTCCGACAACGGTTGCTCGCTCTTTTCGTTGATGTTTCATGTTTAATATCGTGCTGTAGCTGAAGCGAGCATTCGTGCTTCCTAAGCTGTTTGTATTGCTGGTAATGCTGTTTGGTGCTTCTACCTCGCATTGCGCATCGTGAGCAATTGCCGGGAATGCGCAAAATTCAATGTTTCTAGAACACTGGAGCGCATATCTGCTCCTCAGTGCAGAACCGCAGAACCTGCTCGGCTCTGGTTCTATTCAGACATTCGTGTGCCTGACTGCGGGCTCCCGCGCTGGGTTCGCCTCTGATCGGACCCCTTTTAAATGGGGTCGCTCCCCTGTTTTCGTCGTTGTTTGTATCCGGGAAGGAATTCGCGGCGCAGGACACCCAGCGCAGAATGGCGCAGGGAGGGTGGGAAAGCCGGACACAGCGGGCAATCGATGGGACCCACGCACAGATCGGTAACGACCGCCTGGGAGCGGCGCTGACCCAGCTGCGGGCTGTTAAAATTAGCGTCCGAGGAGCCATAAGCGGATCCACGGTGGGGTGGGCTCGTCAAACCTTGGCACCCCCGGAGATAGTTGCGGCGCCCCACTGAAAAGTCGATTTAGCCCCCCACCCCCCCGGCTGAAATGGTCGCTTTCCACCCTCCCCTCAGGATGGGAGTATCGGCGCCCTCAAGCAAAGGATTTGACGCCCGCCCACCTGATAGGTTTTGACCTCCAAAAATGGCGTCCCCTGTCCGGATAGCGCCCCCTGCCAAGCGCTCCTCCCAGATCGACAATCATGGATCCGCCGATGGAAAGAACGCCGCGGTGTCACTCAGCAACCGCGCCGCCAACTGTGGGGATGACGAGAAACAAGCCGTAGCGGAGTGCCTATTAGGGGTGGTATACTCGAAACGTCCCGGGTACAAGTCAAGGCGCAGTCCTTGTATGCTCAGTTGTCTCCTTGTCAGTACTATGCAACCAGAAGAAAAACAACACTGGCTTGGAGGTGGTCGAGATTTTCATGTCTAGATTCATGTATTTTATACAAAAAAGTAAGCTTATACGTCAGATGACGCTCATGAAAGAATTTTGGGCTATACTATAGAGCTAAGCATCGGAGCTAAACATATTAGAGTTACCCTGGATACATGAGCAACCGCAGTGTCAGCTATTTTCATACCGACCACGGGAACAGACTAATCAACTCATTTATCCGGGTGTCTGGTACTTTTTGCCACTCGGTCTCAGTCCTTTTCTAGCACAAGGACTTTGGGTTGAGTCCTTACGTGTAGTAAGCAAAGGAGTTGTACAATAACATTCGTTGAGAAAGTTTTGACATGGAATGGAATTTTTATTTGAAGGTAAATTATTTGACTCATAAATAACTAAAACGCATGACAAGAGTATCAAGAACTTGCATTAATATTTTCAGCCAAGGAAATGAATGTTTATTCAGTGAATAATGAGCATGAGATGAGTATGAATAATATTCATTTGTTCTTTTTCTTTACAAAGGCTATCGTTCTGCGTTACCATATTTCGTCAGGGTCAAGCCATATTTCGTCTCGCTCCGGGATAATTTTTCATTCCAGGGTAATTTTTGTATTAGGTTATGTTTGCTGCAGCAGATATGAGCAGAGGCGCTGTAACTATTTTCAAGTTGGGGGTGCGGAGGGGGATAAGGGAAGAAATTGATAATTTTCAATGAGCAGTTTTCATTCGAAGATGTTTGACAGCAGGACAAATTTCATCGACCACCTCCGTTACCTCAATCACTCTTTAACTGATGACAGCAGCTTTGTGGTGACAATGTTGACAGCGACAGCGACGGTGACAATGACGACGCTTTTGTCGAAGGCGCTGAACTTTGACAGACAAATGTCTGTGGAATTCCGGCATTGTTGGGCGGAGATAGATCAAATTGTTTTTGAAAAGTGGTAGAGGCGGAATCACCGTGGTTTTTGGGAAACCAAGTAAGGGGCGTTTCTTCACTGTCATGGCCTTTTCTCAAGCACGCACCCAGAATGAAGAGGTGGCGGACTGATGAAGGGGGCGGCAGGCTGGCGGAGGGGGGCGGTATGTTCTAACTGGGGCGGCAGGTAACTGGAGGGGAAATAATTGTCCGAAGAGAGCCCTCACCACGTAAAATTGGCCATTTGTTTTAGGGTGAGAAACGCTGAGGCGGCAGGGGGGCGAACTTTGGGCATTTTAGCTGTGCTGAAAACGCTACCGACGGTACACTTCATTATCACATTTATGTAGGTCCACGCAGCTTATAGGGAGAAAATACAAAAAAGGGATAGAAGATTTGGATAAAGTACTACAATTTTTGGGGAGAACTCCCCCTGATTCACGAGTTGGGGAAGCGCCCCCCCGGCCCCCCGCTTTCCACGCCCATTGGTGCAACTATTTTAAAGCTGGCTTTCGCCTTGGAGAAGACAGTTCTTCCCGTTAAAAATACACAAAGTAATAAAAATGACGTTGAGAGTATCAATTCGGTCAGGAATTTGGTTTTCCCTGTATTCATAGCCAATCACAGGGCAAGTGTCAATATTACCCAGTGTCCAATTACGCATGATCGTAAGAAAAATACTCCTAGATGGTAGCAAAATCGAAATCCAGCCAGTTGACTAAGTTTATCACCCTCGGTTTGCTGCTCCATCGGCGTGTATGGACGTATAAGTAGGCGGTGCTTGTTTAATTGCGACTTTTGATGCAACCAAGGATGAAACTAAGTTTTCTTATAATCATGAAAAAAGGATAAGCCCTGGATGCGCTGCTGTCTTTGCCTCCTTCGGGCATTAGTGGGTCGCTTATTGTCAGAAATGATTTCTTCCATGATTATTAGCCTCACATGCAATGACTGCAATTTACGTTGTTGCTACTGCTCCGAGAGCTGCCTACATTACACCAAATCCCAACTGTTAGATATGGCATTGGCCAAAATTTCAGAGTTAGCGGCGACTACAGGCGAATCCAGTCGGTTGGTTTGGGGAGGGGAGTGGTAAACGCATATCAATGAGAAAAAATGGCAGCACCCATCACTGTTTCAGAGAAAATTTTTCACCTCCAAAAATATACTTTCCTAACGGCCAAAACGCTTTAAACCTTTTACTGATGGGTACGTTTTCCCCAATTCACCAATTGCAAAATATCAGTTTACTGTAGGGGGAGGCAAATGGGGTTGGTCCCTCTATTTTGCTTTGGGGGGGCCAGGACCGGCGAAGACTCCCTGGATCCGCCCCTGCTCATTGCAACCATAGAGTTTTGTTATACTGTCAGAACATTGGGAGATAATGGACACGTGGAAAGGAAGTAGAAAGTCACACTTTACCGGGGTTTGACACACCTTCACAATACCAACACAAATTGTAAGCATCTTTGGGTTCCACTTATGTTCTACTATCATGTTTGCTTTAAACTGGCTCCAATTTTATGAATTGAAAGACTTAAACCCTCGCCCCGGTGGGGGTATTTGAACACCCCTCACGAGCCTTTTCGGCAACACGAAAAAACGGCGGCTCGAAGCGCCGCCGTATTTGGCACGCCTTATCCTTGACCAATTTTGCAACTTTTCCAACAATTTTAAGGTTGTGTCATTTCAGGTCAGGTCACCAGTGCAGGTCAAGTGACTTCACCTCCAAAAATGTTTATGGTGGAATAAGTAAGAAAAGCAAGAATACATCGAGCTGACACTTATATCACATAATGGGCTCACCAAGTAATACAAAATATATTCCGGCATTTTTCACATCGATGATCTAGGGTCAGGTACGGATCATGACCTCTCCATCGGAAATGCATGGGAAAACGGAAATTGGCTGAAAAGTGCTTTATAGCTATAGATACCGCTTGGAATACCTTCGTATTCTCAACATCATAGTATGCTAGACCCATTTATATATTCATGTTGCAAGTTTGGACCTGTGACCTCTGAGAGGACATCTGGGACTACTTAAGCAGGTTATCAGACTTGGGTCAAGAATTATGCAGGAAATGACGATAAAGCTTTTATTTTGATACCATTACGTTTGGACTGTTATCGCAAATCGATTGATTTGCAGATTGACTATGCTAGGTTAGACAATGACCTTGACCTGATCATAGGTCAGTTCATTTTTATGTTTGACGTAATATAGTCATATTACACATCATTCGATTTCCTGTAGGAAGAGGAAGCAAATGGTGCCTAAAAAATATTCTAGCTCAACTCTGTCAGACGCTATAGCCCAGGAACTCTTCTCTAACATGCCACCTTCTTTGACCTGTCGTGAAATCAAAATTAACCTTAGTCAAAAATTAAGCGACCGATAAAGTTTTTCATTAATTTGTATGGGCAATTCACCAGCGTCAACGTTTTTCGCTATCCCGCATAAGAGCCCTGTTCGAGGGGTCTTTGAACCCCCCTACCAGGGTGAAGGTGGCTCGAAGGCCCACCGGGGCGGATGTTAACATTTGACACAGATATCAGTCTTGGCCACTTTTAGACCGGTGTTACGGCTATACACAGCGTTCACTCCACCACGAAGCCCGTTTACTTCCCGACTCAAGCTGGTAGGTAGGAGGGTCAGAAGCCGGTCACACCTAGCCAGCAACTCCGTGTTAATCGCACGGTGGCACCTAAAATATGTGGAGTTCACGGATGTGCTTCACGCTGCGTTGGCGGTGGAGGAAGCATCTCACATATTCTACCTCAGCGCCCAACTGCGCACGGACGTCCCAAGGAGGCTCGCGCGGGCTGTCCTGTTTACTGCGCCATATTCTGACTGTCCATGATATTCGTGTTCGCACTTCCAGTCCTCGCTGACCTTCTCGTATGCGTAGGTATGTATGTATGTATAGACATACATACGTACCGCGCAGTTGGGTGGAGTCCTCATTTATGCTCACCTTGAGGACGTCAGCGCAGACTCCGACCTGTTGGGCACACTACACGCACAGGCACACGACAGCTCAAGCCTACAGTGATGCCACAAATAATCAAACACAAAGCATGCTTGTTTCAGAATTTTACCCAATAATGTCGCAGCGTTTTGCACAAAGTGAATGACCTACATAAAGCTGTTCCAATTTTGACATGTATACAGCGCTGTGCGTCCATCCAGTGCTATTTCTTGTGCACTTTACTGAGATCCCGTCAACACGCCGGACGCGTGCTCTAACGATGTTTGCACAACTGGTTCTCGTTATCTCTGCGAGAAAGATACCCTAAAATTTGGTACGTTGAAAAGTGTAGGGGAGAGTGGGGTAAGATGCCCAGGGCTTAAGCAAATCCGGATTACGAAATAACCGCGAAACCATCATCGCTGCTTTAGATGCCAAGTCGTTGCATGATAATTCATCTTCTTTATGGAATCAATGGGATTGTTGATAATCATCTTATTTTCTCATGATTGTGATTTCACTAGAAGCTTGCAAAGGGGCATCTTACCCCATCGAATGGGTAAGATGCTCCTGGGCTTGGTAAGATTCCCCGCCCCTGGGCATCTTACCCCATTTTGTTCTATCGTTGTTGAAGTAGTTTTTTCGTCCTTTTTAGCTTAATTGGAAATCATTCAAGTAATATTCAACGAAGTAAGCTCGTTAGAAGTTTCTGAAAATCTTCTCTAAAACCCTTACCGTGTCTATTTGGCGTGCCCTTTGTTTCAATTCCCAATTTTAAAAGAAATATGGGCCACACTATGTTTAGTGCAAAAACATTCACTTCAGACAGTAACAGAGTGGCGCCTCGAAGCTTCCTACAGCCAACCATCTCACCAGCTCTCAGTCTATCATTTATGGCACAGGTCATACGCATAACCACCTTAGCTTTCATCGTCTACGTCAGTGAAAGGCACACAGGCCCAGCCTTCGCAGGCAGCGCACTCGATCCATTCTTCGCTCGAGAGAACAAACCTCACCCCGCAGATGAGACGTCTGGTATCGTCATGCCCACTGTCCTTTCTTCCCTGATACAGGTTTTGCCTGTCTCATCAATGTCTTTTTAGATATCCTCGCTTTTGCGACCCCTTTAACCATTATGTCTTCCAAAGCCTTTTTAGATAATTTTGTTTATGTTGCTGCAAGTTCGGTTGTGTATTCCAAGCCTCGCTAAAGCCATCAATGAACTTGTCGAAGAACCCACAATCCGAGCGATTAACTCCTGTAATGAAGAGTTAATCTAAAGTCGAAGTTTAATGTCCCACAAATCACACGGACGGCCGCGGCACTCAGGTCAGCGGACTGGAGCACAACGCTCTATCAAGTAAGCTACCGGTATGGCAAGCGTAGGGACGACGTAAGGGATCAGGTACGGAGCTTTGCGAAGATTAACAATGTGGAAATATTCAGGCCTAGCTTATTCATAGGCAGATACAGGCGTAAACAGTTCAGCCATAGCCTTCCTAATCGGCTAAAATTGACCAATTTAGGCCAATTTTGTTTGAAAAAAGATATTTTTGCGGTTTTGTACATTTGAATTGAATTGCTTTGTCCCCACCCCCCACACACACACACCAATTTGATCTGAACCCGCCTTGAGGTCATCTCTGGTTATGGCATCGGGCCAGGTCCAGTGAACTCGCAAATAATTATTTTAGGGTTTTAATGATTAAGTTGGGATTCACTTTATCGAATGAAGCCATAAACCACAAAACTTTGCAGTAATGGGATTCCTTGCGCTAGTGGCTTGGGTTCAGGTGCGAGGCCTTCAACTGAAGAAGTAGAAGCAAAGCGAGAGATCTAAATGTGCTCTTATTTAACATGTGTGGTCATGGGCGTCGAAAGTTGAGAACGTGAACGGGAGGACGTGTCCCCCTCCCCTATACTGGCCAGCCAGTGGGAACGCCCCCCCCAACACCTTTTGGGAATCGTCTTAGGTTTTTATCGTCTCCTTATTGCCTGCGTTGACCTACGTAAATCTGCTCATGAGCAGCATGGTTATCAGCTTTTTCCAAGACGGTCATTATGTTCTAAATTCGCGTTCCACCGCCTCACCACCCCCCCCTTCCCCCTGTCATCGTCAGTACGGGTCTGTAGCCCCCAGAAAAAATTATGTGGCGATGCCCCTGGGTAAGGTTCGGACTAACCCCAAGTTTGACACATAGCTGTTAACTCTAACAAATAACGTTCTTTTGCTATGGGGAAAACGCCCCCTTTCCACCGGGAAAGTTGCCCACGGGGAATCTTTTCCCATTCATGGAGGTGTCAACTTTCCCATCGGTACCCAAACTAGATGAAACCTGAAGGGAAAAAATTCAATTATGACGCTCAAGGGAAATGCTCAGCTAATGAGTTCAATATGCCATCATTCGTAATGAGAAGTTAAACAAACCACGCATGAAATATTCTTCGAGATATCTGCAAATTTTGTGGGCAATTTGTTCTTAGAAAAGCGTCCGAAACAAAGAGTTACTCACCAGCTTTACGCAACTCACAGGAGGGAAATGAGTTTTTGCGCCAGAATTAAAAAAGGTGTTGCTTTCGACCAAGAACAATATCATTTACCAGTGGTGGCCCGGATTGCCGGCAGAGAGGATAGGGGTCGTACCGATGGGGCATCTTACCCCAATCTCCCCTACGTTTTGCTCCTCAGCAAGCCCTCAAACTGATATTTTTAACCTTTTCCAGGCAAGAAAGGTCACCCCCTGTGGACACCGGACGCTGTCACACACCGAAGGCGCCCTTAGCGCCCTTTAAAATTCGAAAACTGTGCGGTTCCTAAAAATGTGCTTCAGAAGGTAAGCCTGGAAGAGGTGGCCTGTTTTCTGGTGTCTTCCATTCTTGCTGCTCCTCTATTGCCACATTACCGGCTGCAGACTTCTGTTTGATTTCTTGACCGCCCTTCTCAAATAAGCGGTGTGCTTTGGGTCACACTACTCCGGTAATTCCTGGTGGGACTGTAAAACGCCCACTTCCTAGAAAACACCCAAAATCGCGTTGTCAGATTCCTTCAGTTACATTTAAAGCTCCTATTTCGAGTTGCTGGAACTGCCTATGTCAGAAAAGTTAATGGAAGTGTAAATCAACTGCCAACTGAAATATTATGCATAACATTTAAACATTATAAATGTTTTACGGACAGATTTGTGGTACGAAGAACGCACCATGCACGATAATACTCGGTTTGCGAATAGATCCCCCCTGAATACCGAGCCATAGTTCCACTCCTGGCAAATAAATTTTCTCAAGGCTCTCAGGGAATTCGTCCACATTAGATTTAGGAAAAGCCAGAAAGTTTCACAGGCTTATCGCGAACCGTTTAGAGATACCCCGGCAAAACATGATGGGTGGGCAGAATCAACTCCCCCTGACAATAATACGCTTAAGATAAAAGTATAAAAATCAACCAGCCGTGGCGTATAGATGCGTAAATATAAAAACTCATTTTCAAAGACTGCTGAAAATTTACCAGAATGTTTTATTCGAACTGGCGAATATGTTTGGTTTACCGGTGCCTGCCGATGAGTTCGAATATAAGCAACCCCTCCAACAGCACGCTGAAAACCTCACTCGGAGCAAATTCTTACTATGTGAATCGTGGGTTCAATGCGATGCGAACCCACGATACGGTTCGCATCGTATTGACGCAGCCTAACTGAAGAGTCTAGCTTGCAACGGCATAGCTGAAACTGAAAGCAAGTACTATAAGGTGCATGACGCATGTTGTGTGAATGTATTAGGCTGCTGAAAGCTGGTAAGTGTTCCCAATTACTCAGAGATGTTTAAATCATTACGGCACTTTTTCTTTCACGGTGCGGGAGCACAACAACCGGCAGACACGTCGCCCTCCACAGAAGCAGGTCAATGGCGCGTGCTGGCAGCGCTGGCCACTCAGCCACTGGTGTTGCGTGATGCAGGCTGGCTGCAATGTTGCGTAACAGCGCGGCAAGCTGTCTTACGGCTGTGCACGGACCACGTGCATGCTACGAGCACCGACGTCAGCCAGCGCTGCCGATGCCAGATCCTGCGTGCGACCACGTGGTCTGCGATCTGAGCTGAGTCCACATCACGCCACGTGAGCTGAATCCGGTTGGGTCCAAACCAGGCAGCAAATGCTGAGGCTACACAGCATCATCAATCCTCCCCCTGTTGAGAGAGATATAGGCGCCCTGGTAACAACGGTTGAAATGACCTGCTCATATTTGAATATAGGATCTATGACTTAAAGGGAGTGTGGCACATTGGTCGAATCGAGGAATTAAGTCTAATTAGGTGCATTTTTAGCTGAAAAGCATGACAACGTCCATGATTTCTCTGAAGAATGTACACTAAGCTCGATATTTGATTTTTTAAATGCTCTTCTAGGGTGACAAATAAGCCTCTGCCTGTGAATGACGCCATAATCTGGCAACATACTACCATAATCAATAGGCTTCAAGTCCTCCAATTGGCTGTTTACTCACTGTGACGTCAGCGCTGTCGTTACACCAACAGCTGTCAACTGTAGCCGCCTGACTGGGGCACCTACATTTGGGGTACATTTCAGGTAGTTTTTAGCTTTTCTCCACGGAAATGTTGAGTTTCAAGACAAATGATATATTGAGTACCGGGTTTTCCGGCATGGTTTACAACTTGGCTATCTAAGTTAAATCACGTTATAAAGGTGCCAAATTCCCTTTAACCCGCGCCCCACCGGGGGTCCGGCGCCACCTTCGCCCCACCGGGGGCATCGATGCCCCCTCTATCTCCGAAAATATGGGGGTTAGCGCAAATCTGCAAAGTGCATTAGAAAGCTCGCATGAATTCAATAAGAAATTACTTGACATTTTTAAGCGCTCAGGTCAATGGTTTGACCTCAAGAGGTCAAATTAGGTTACGATAGGCTATTTTCACTGAAATATGCAATGCTTAAAGGGAATGTGGCACCTTCACAACGTTATTTTAACTGAGATAGCCAAGTTGTAAAGCAGGTCGGAAAACCCGGTACTCCATATTTCATTTGTCTTGGAACTCGATATTTCCGTAGAAAAGAGCTAAAACCTACCTGACACCAGCCCCCTCAGCCCCCGTCGCCGGCGGCCATTGTTGTGAGCTACTGGTATGACGACATATGCTGACGTCACGATGAGCATCAGCCAATTGAAGCCCTTGAAGCGTTTCAAGTATGGTAGTGGTTGCCAGATCGTGACATCATCCACAGGCTGATATTTATTTCTTTTTCTAGAGGAGTATTTTTAAAAACCAAATATTGAGCTTATTGTACATTTTTCAGAGAAATCGTGAGTGGTTTCATTATTTTTGACTAAAAGTACGCCTAATAACACTAAATTCCAGGATTCGACCAAGGTGCCACATTCCCTTTAACCCTCGCCCCACCGGGGGGCCATCGATGGCCCCCTAAGGTTTTTCCGGGATAGCAGAAAAACGACGAGGCGCAGCACCGCGGTTGAGGGCTCTACCTCTCACTGCATCATTTTCCCATCATCCCTGAAATTTTTTACCCCGGGTCACCCAAGGTCAGGTCACCAGACGAGGTCAACCAAGGTCACCTCACTTCACCTTTAGAGCTCTGTAAGAGCTACATTTCAAAGTCGATCGATTTGAAACTTCCTACACTTCATGACCCCTCCAGGGTCTACAAGGTGTATATCCGGGATTTTTCGATTTCGTGCCCTGAGGTCAGGTCACGAGGCGACCTCTCCCATTGGAAAAGCATGGGGAAAAGCTATTTCATGATATAAAAGCCACAAAAATGATTGCAAATACTCAGACTGCTCAGAACAACGTTTTTGGACACCCTTTCACGGATCCCAGGGGTCATATTTGCCCTTTGACTTTTCCAAGGTCATCCAAGGTCACCAGAGGTCAAAAACAGTATTTTGACAATAACTTTTGACCTAATTAAGCTAGAGCGGTGAAACAAACATCATCGTGTTTGTCCTGTTCCTGGCTTTCATTTGATATACGGCAAGGTCACTTTCTGACCTTTCGTGACCTCAGGTCATATTAGGTCACGAGGTGACCTCTGGCGGTCAAACCACTGGCGGGAGGTCTTTACGTTCCACATAGCGGAAAAAGTACTGGCAATTTGCTATCAAATGTACTTTACCAGGCCTCAATAGCTCTAATGACATAAGAGTTATGCCCAATTTGCTTAATCATTGCATATTTGAGTGAACATAGCCGATCTTGACCTAATTTGACCTCTGGAGGTCAAACCATTGACCTGAGCACTAAAACATGCGAAGTAATTTCTTACTGAATTCACGCGAGCTTTCTATTGCACTTTGCAGATTTGCGCTAACGCCTATATTTTCGGAGTTAGAGGGGGCCATCGATGGCCCCCGGTGGGGCGAAGGTGGCGCTGGACCCCCGGTGGGGCGCGGGTTAAGAAAAGTGGGCCTAACTCTTATGCCATTAGAGCTACTGAGATCTGGTAAAGTACATTGGATAAGAAAATGCCAGACCTTTTTCCGCTCTGCGGAACGTAATGACCTCTCGCCAGTGGTTTGACCTCTAGAGGTCACCTCATGACCTCATATGACCTGAGGTCACCTAAGGTCAGAAAGTGACCTTGCCGTATATTAAATGAACGCTAGTGATGAGTCATATACGATAGTGTTTGGTTCAGCGCTCTAGCTTAATAAGGTCAATAGTTATTGCCAAAATACTGTTTTTGACCCCTGGTGACCTCGGATGACCTTGGAGAGGTCAAAGGGAAAATATGACCCCTGGGATCCGTGAAAGGCTATCCAAGAACGCTTGTCTGAGCAAACCGAGCATTTGCAATCGTTTTTGTGGCTTTTAGATCATAAGACAGCTTTTTCCATGCTTTTTCAATGGGAGAGGTCACCTCGTGACTTGACCTCAGGTCAAGAAATCTAAAAATCCCGGATTTACATCTTGTAGACCCTGGCGGGGCCATGAAGTATAGGAAGTTTCAAATCGATCGACAGAGAAAAGTAGCTCTCATAGAGCTCAAAAGTTGAAGTGAGGTGACCTTGGTTGACCTCACCTGGTGACCTGACCTTGGGTGACCCGGGGTAAAAAATTTCATGGATGGTGGGAAAATAATGTGGTGAGAGACAGAGCCCTCAACTGCGGTCCTGCGTCTCGTCGTTTTTCTGCTATCCCGAAAAAACCTTGGGGGGCATCGATGGCCCCGGTGGGGCGAGGGTTAAGAAGTACCCGTCCCCCGGCCAGCATTAGGGAAGATCCGAACTTCCGTGCGTTGTTGAGACAAATCTAGGACACCAATTCCCCGATTTGATCAGTGGGAATCACGTAATCATGTTTTAGAGGATATGAGAGGATTAAGATAACGTAATTCTAAAGTTATAAAACGTCCGATCAGAGTTGTGCATTTCAGAATTTTGGCGAGTTGGCTCAACTCATGTTGCATGCAGAAAGTGGTTGAATCAACTCCGACTCAACTCACCTGAGGAAATTCAGTGAGCCGACTCAACTCTGGCTCAAACTTTTATCTGGTCTACTTAATTCTGACTCAGCCCAAAACTCAAGCCACCTCAACTTTGACTTAAGTCCAAAATAAAGCTAGTTTATAAATGATTGTCAGGTATTTGAAACTTCATAAAAAATTAATTAGTTTAAATTAAATCCATAAATTAAAAGTAATAGTTAGATACATGATTAAACCATGAATAAACTAAAACAATATGATGAATTTATGTTTAAAACATGTAAATAGATTAATTCAAATTAATAGATAAACCATAGATAAATAGATCAATCATGGTAATAGGTTCAAACTGTTTTTCTTTTAAGTCCCTACTAGCAGACTGGGGTTACACCAAGCATGAGTATATAATTGCACCTCCATGGGCACTACCCGTCAGGAAACGTCACAGCTCTAGATATATACTTTGCACGCTTGGGGCAAAATAAGTCAACTGATCAGGATACTTGATACAGCTAACAGTAGTGGACAATGTAGGCACATTCAAACGCTTTTACGTAGCATCTTACTCATCTGTTGAGCCACATTTTTCGTCAACTGATTTGACTCGCCGGCTTTTTGAGTCAACTCAACTCAGCTCATTGGTGTGATGTGAACTTTCTCAACTTACCGGTCTTAAGTTTTTACTCAACTCAACTCAGAGGCAAATGAGTCGGATATTTGTTTAAACTCGACTCTGACTCATGGGTGCACAACTCTGCCCCTAATTTATCATTTTAATTCTAAAACGTCTGATTTAACACGCGCATTGACGGGGGTCTAAGCCACCTTGGCTTTGACGGGGAGGACAATTACCCACCCCCTGCCCGAAGACCTCGAGAACCCCGCTGGAAATCGAAAAACAGTAAAAGGTGTTGGGCAGCCCATCTCGATGTCTTAAGAAAACATTTGAAACATTTTTTGTCAGGTCACATTTAAGGTCACTAGAGGTCAAGGCATGCCACCATAGGGATAACATGTAAATGAAGGTTTTCAGTCATTACATCTGAACTAGTAAAGGTAGGTATAGCAAAACAATCTAGGTTCCTGGAATCCTCGCAGCAAGCTAAATCGAATGATAAGTACTCTGATCTTTTTAGGTCAAATTAGGTCAAATCTAAGACTTGAGCTGAGCTGATGCAATGTCAAGGTCAAACTAGGTCAGAATGCATATCATTAGAACCGCAAGGATGAGGCATATTTAAAGCCGTTAAAATAAACGATCTATCACTATCCATTACCAAGAAATTCAGTTTAACCATTTTCCCATGTATTTCCAATTGAGAGACCATGGCTCGTACCTGATCTTAGTTCATCGCTATAAAAAATACCGGAATATATTTTGTAGAACTCGGTGGGTCGATTATGTGATAAGACTTTCAATCGGATAAGTTCACCCTGTTCTGACTTATACAATCTTAAGTTTTTCTTGAGGTGATGTCACTTGATCTGAACTGGTGACCTGACCTGAGATGACCTAACCTTAAAAGTTTGGCAAAAGTTGTAAAAATAATCAGAACAAGGCATGGCAAGTACGGTGGCGCTACGCGTCGCAGTTTTTATTTTATCTCCAAAATCCAAGGTGTGGGTACCCACCTTCTTCAATGCACGTGTTAAAACGTGCAGTGAAGAAGGGGTCTGGCGTCAACGCGCAGTGGAGTGGGAGTCCTTATTTGCCCCCCCGTGAGATTTCGAAAAAACAAGAGAGTTAGAAAAAACGCGCGTTGGGGGTGTGTAAAGGCGATGACAATCTACATTATATCTAAGGTTCATTGTTTAAGGTCAAACGAGGTCGAAAATGTCAAATCTGGGCCGTGCTGGAGACCTATTGGGAAATGCCGTGATTATGCAGGAAAGCCAAAAATACACCAAAAACGGACCGAAGTCATGAAGGGAAGCTCCCACACAATGTTCTCTGAAATTTTGAGGCCAAGGTCATTCATGGTCAATGACTTATGACGTAACAATAGGATTTATTCCTAAAAATGTACAATATAACTGATACTATAGCAGGCTTTGGACGGGAAATGAGGGTTAGACCTTGAAAAATACCTTTGTACTTGACCTGTGACCTTGACCTTTAGTAGCCTTAACAATGAAGTTATATCATAACATACGTCATACTGAATAACGCCATCTGACCGGAATACTGGGGTCAATGACCTTGATCTGTGACCTTTGAATTTGATCTCTATGTGTGTTGACCTTGAACTTTCTGTGTGTTGACCTTGACACATAACCTGATTATATGACGTTATGACGTCACCACTCGGCGTAGAGTGCAGGCGAACTGGTGCGCGACTGCGACGGTCTCAAAATATCAGCCTGATTTTGAAAGCCTATCAGTAAAAAATGTATGGACTGATATTCAAAATTTATTCACCAATTGACGCGCTCATGAATTTTCCCAAAGTTAGCCAAGTAGTGTTTTCCGGCGGCGAAGGGTTCTCCAGCCACCTCGGAAAAATAGGTGGGGTCACTTTAGGACCTCTCCACTGCGCGTTTGGAGGAAAGATACCAAGGAAGATCGCGCCTTGGTATACGTGTATCTGCATCTCTTAACTCTTGGGGCGAATTTTTAAAGTAAAGATGAAGCATACCTCTGCTATTTCAAATGCACTATGCACATAAATTTATGCTTGAGAAATTGTCAAGACAGAATGAGAGAGAATGTGCGGGGAAACGTATTGAACCTTACAAAAACCACGCTCCTACTAGAGATCGCAATCAGACCGGAACTCGTAAACATACTTGTTTAGAACGTTGATAGAATTCGGAGTGCAGAGGAGATAAGCATGACATGTATGTAGGTACATACAATAGGGGAGAAACATTGACATTGATTGGTAAACGATTTCTACCTCAATTCGAAATCTTGCTACACTATGACCAAGAATTTGTGATTTGACCTATCGTTTGCCTATCTGATTCTGATGAAGGGCTGTGGCCGAATATATAATCCCAGTGTATTAGATCCATTTCACATCCTGGATTCGAGGAGGCAGGCCATTAAACATGATGTCAACAAATTTTTGAGGACGGGGATTAAAGCACCGATCAAACGACCAAGTTCACGAGTCTTCTTGCTCTAAACTATCCCTCAGAGCTGCACATGATAAATGTTCACCGAAAGGACACCAGGGCCAATAAAATGGCCCACCAACAAGAAAAGAATTGTCAAAAGCTGACTTCTATGTTGCGACAGTAGTAAGCAATTGCCGCCACTGCGCGCCGTCAGCCGCGGCACCCCGCTAACTGCCACGCAACTCTGCAGTTAGCAACTGACCGACACGCGGGTGGTATTGTCAAAACCCTGCGGTGGCCATTACGCCAAACATCCAACGACGCCTCAGGCGATCAAAGTTTCAAGGCCATCTAAACAGAGTAATGTAGCCAGGATGTTCCCCAGCATGCAAGAACGAAGGTCCGAGCGGCGTTGGACAGAAGGGACGGGAAATTAGGCTCCAGATGGGACTACATCTGACCATGCCTCTGCAATCCCCGAGCCCCAGGCTCTGTGGCTCACCAGAGTGAAGGCCAAGACACAGCTACATCTGCAATGATTGCGCCACTGTTATGTCAGCGCCCCTGAGGTTTTCTGACCCTGAAAGCACATCGTTGTAGGCACTAGGATAATCTTCAGCAATTTATTCCAGCCAGGTGCTTCCAATATCACGGAGGTTAGGGCAGTTCCAATGGATCCTCTAGCGACACAAATCCTAAGAAACATAAATCACCAGCAAAATGACACCATACTGCTTTTCAGTAGCCAGTGGGGGGGGGGGTTGGGTGACAAATGGCAATTGGCAGAAGTAAGAAATATTCAAATTCCATTCTCTGAGACGCTCCTTTGACAGTTTTAAGCAATGCTGCATGATGAGTGTAGCGTCCACAGACGAGTTCCAGCCCAGCCTCCCCACCGCCCGCGTAGCCGCCTCGCAGTGTCACGGCGTCCCCGGTATGCCTGCGAATGGCGCAGTAGGGGACCCGACCCTCTGGTGAGGTATACGCCGCTGCCCCTTACTGTTTGCATGTGGCCAGCGGCACCGGGGGTCGACCGCCGCCCGGTCTGCCGGAGTGGCGGCAGTTCGTATCGTCGAAGTGTTTGTGTTGTGCGTTAAGCCCTCGTCGTGAATATAATTATGGTCTCCCGGAAAGCGCTGGTACATATCGTTTATCGCTGGCAATGAGATTGCTTTGACTTTTACATCCGCACTGGAGAGGGGTCTGGCACTAACGCGCAGTGAAGGGGGCCTGGTAGCCCCTAAAATCTCGGAAACTAAGAGGCGTAGAAAAAGGCCGGTCAGGGAGTGCCTGGGAGCTATGGTGATTTCTATCATAGCCAATTTTCATTGACCCAGGTCACTATTTTCAAAGTCAAACGAGGTCATAAAGGTCAAATCTTGGCCATGCTGCGGACCTATTGGGAAATGCCGTGATTTGGGGGAAAACGGGACTAAGCTAAAAGGCGGACCAGGGTCACAGAGGGAAGGTCACAGAGAATGTTTCCTATAGTTTTGTGGTCAAGGTCATTCACGGTCATTGACCTAAGAGGTCGCAATATATACAACCTATATAAACGAACACTATAACTAGCACTATAGCAACTGTTTGGCATGAAATGAGGATTTAAGTTGGAAGTAGATACGGGGGCTTACTACCTTTCCGCAAAGCATGAAATAATTCCGTTCCATCTGTCTCGTGATAAACCTTAACAAATGAGACGGCCACGCGGCCTTACATGTCGCGAGCCGCCGCAATCTGCCAGATTCGCAATTACGCGTGATATTTGGGTCAACCCAGCGTAGTGAGACAAGATCTCTGTTTTGAACGATTGGAGGCAGAAATAAAGATTTTTCGCTATCCCGCATAGGGACAGAATTCGAGGGGGTGTTTAAACACCATCCCCCGCCAACAGGTGCGAAGGTGGCTCGGAGGCCCATCGGGGCGCGAGTTAATTATTGGCAGGTAAACCCAACAATCAGCTTAGCCATCGCCCCACCGGGAGCCACCGATGGCTCCCCTAAGGTTTTTCCGGGATAGCAGAAAAACAAAGAGGCGCAGCACCACGGTTGATAGCTCTACCTCTCACTGCATCATTTTCCCACCATCTCTGAAATTTTTTACCCCGGGTCACCCAAGGTCAGGTCACCAGACGAGGTCAACCAAGGTCACCTCACTTCAAATTTAGAGCTCTGTAAGAGCTACATTTCTAAGTCAATCAATTTGAAACTTCCTACACTTTATGGCCACTCCAGGGTCTACAAGGTGTATATACGGGATTTTTCGATTTCGTGCCCTGAGGTCAGGTCACGAGTTGACCTCTCCCGTTGAAAAAGCATGGGGAAAAGCTGTCTTATGATGTAAAAGTCACAAAAGCGATCGAAAGTGCTCAGATTGATCAGAAAAGCGTTCTTGGACACTCTTTCACTTATTCCAGGGGCCATATGTGCCCTTTGACCTCTCCAAGGTCATCCAAGGTCACCAGGGGGTCAAAAACAGTATTTTGACAATAACTTTTGACCTAATTAAGCTAGAGCACTGAAACAAACACCATCGTGTTTATCTCGTCACTGGCTTTCATGTGATATACAGCAAGGTCACTTTGTGACCTTTCGTGACCTTAGGTCATCTTAGGTCACGAGGTGACCTCTGGAGGTCAAACCACTGGCGGGAGGTCTTTACGTTTCACATAGCGGAAAAAGGACTGACAATTTCCTATCAAATGTACTTTTACCAGACCTCAATAGCTCTAATGGCATAAGAGTTATGTCCAGTTTTGCTTAAGCATTGCATATTTGAGTGAAAATAGCCGATTTTGACCTAATTTGACCTCTGGAGGCCAAGCCATTGACCTGAGCACTAAAACATATAAAGTAATTTCTTACTGAATTCATGTGAGCTTTCTATTGCACTTTACAGATTTGCGCTAACGCCCATATTTTTGGAGTTAGAGGGGGCCATCGATGGCCCCCGGTGGGGCGAAGGTGGCGCCGGACCCCCGGTGGGGCGCGGGTTAATACCCCACTAGGTAAAGGCAAATCTAGGGGAGGGACAGAAAGGCATTTTCTAGTCAAATCCCCCGATTTTTTTTACGAATTTCTTAGAAAACATATATGTCCCGGTGTTGGGTCCCGTCTGCCACCCGCCTCCCCCTAATCATTGGCCTGGATCCAGACCTAACACCAGGCATGCGGGTTATTTAATGCGCAATGCCGCACAAAAAATGAATAATCATGAAGCCTTTAAGCACGCCTCTGCGCACTGCACCTCCATTCGCAACATACTTCTGCACGCTGCATCCCATATTCTCCATATTTCGAGCACGCCTCTGGGCACTGCACCCGCATTTGAAACATCCATTCTCGGGTAGCTGAGCACTCCTCTACTCCGCTTCCAGCCTAAAACCAATGCTCAGAAATCTGAGCACGCCCCTGCACACAGCATAAGCATTCTCAATGTTCTGCCTTCTCGTATTCGCACCCCCATTCTCAGCTGGCTGAGCCCGCCTCTGCTAGGAACAGGCTGCCAGATTTGCTTAGAGTGTTTCTATACTGGTGTTCATGATCTAGAGGTATTCTATTCTAGTTATTCTGAGCGGTTCCTTTGTAATTCCATACGGCAGCATGGGTGAAACCTGAAGCCGCCGGCTCTGAAAGCGTTCTTCTTCAACAACTGCCCTGAGTAAAGCCAACACAAGATACATTTACACACGTTACGCCTAACTCACACCATAGATAAGAGATACAAAAATTGTATTATAGAAGCATGTCATGAAATTAAGTGTGATTAATTTAAATTTTATCCATCAGTATTTAGATATGCAGGGTGACGACGTCTTCTGATTCCGAACGCCTCCATCTCAATTTGATTGATCTAAAAAACATTTATTCACGCCAATTACAATACTGAACCACACAACATTGACATTAGTCCGTGGGAGAAACAATATGACACTGTGAAGCACGAATAATTTGCAGTTGAACATCAGCACAGATAACCCACATGATACCATTATGTCTCCTCCCACTCCTAGTTCCCCTAAACAGACACTTATCAAAATAAATTACATTATCCCCTTGCCATACACAGCTTCCCACTTCTTCGAAACCTCCCAGTGTCATCAATAAGAAGTATTTAGGCAACATAAATATATATGTACACAGGGGCATAGCCAGGTTTTTGCTTTGGGGTGGCGCCCCGAAAAGGGCCCCTGTGGCAGTGCCAAAAGGGCCCTGATGGGTAAAAAGGGAACTGCTTGTTACAGAGTAGAGTGCTGAAGAGGGCTGATGGGGGCTTTGTCTGGTATGAAATTTCAAATTAGGCCACAGAGCATAGTGCTGGCAAGCTGCGCTTCACACAGCCTGTGTCCTCGGGGCCCTCAGGGGGGTGGCTAACATATATTTGTAGAGTGGTAAAAATGATATGTATGCATGTATAATGAATATGGACCTTTCATTGAAGGTCTGTTGGTCTGCAGAAAGTTTTTTTAGACTTTGATTTAATGTTTTGGATGAGGCTAATTTTTTGTATGTTTGCCAAGTAGATGCAGATAGGATGTTCAGTCTTATAATTTATCACATATTATATCTGACCAACCATCTGGCATTTCACACACAATATTGATGCCCTATGGAAGAAGAAATAAGTTAAAATTTTTAATTCCTAATATTAAGGCACCCAGCACACCAGGAAATTATCTTTCACTAAGAACATTCCAAGCACATTTTTCAGCTGACACATCCCATTGAATTCTACAGCATTACTTGCTTTTGTTAGTTTCTTCTGTAGTTTTTTTGTATCTTTCTGTCCTTTCTAATTCCATGATTGTCTTGTTATTTTCAGGCAAAGTTGATAAATGGAACATCAGTAAATGAAATTAGGGGACATTTTTTTGAGAGGCACCACAATTTCTCTTTTTTTGTTTTTACCCACTACACATTTAATAAGTTTTCACTTCAGCAGAAAACTTAATCCACACTGGTTATCAGTCAAGAGTGCTTTTCCTCATCCATACATTTAGGCAAAAAGACTGTCTAACTACCAGATTATATATTAGTTTTTGATGCATCTACCCAATTACCTATTGTTAGTACTATTTTCTCCATGGCTCCACCAAATGAGTAGTTGCCTAGTTTTATTTTGCAGACCTACAAAGAAAGTCTTATTCCCCAATATTATCTTTAAAATTGATATTATCTTATTCCCTGATAATGTCATTGAGTTTGCCTGACACTATGCACCACAAAACCTCATCCACATGGTGGTGATAGATTGGCTTACCAAAATTTCTTTTTTAACATGAAGGTTTTTGGTTTTGTCTTTGGTCAGTTGGTCAGTGTTTGGTCTTTGGTAAGTTCAGTTTTAACTAGCTACTCTGTAGCTGTCCATAGCTTTCTGTGCTGTTGTGGTTGGGGCAGTCTTGATATTTGTGGACTTTGATTGCATATTCTCTGAGAAATCGATTGTTAAATGCCCAAGCACATTTTAAATTTATAGTATTTTTATCTATCCCTTGAATTCTCTTATTGTCTATCTATTTTCAGCCAAAAATTAATAAACTGAAACACCCGTTTGTGGTATTATTAGACATGCTTTGATTGGCACTGCAGTCATCTTATTCCTGAATAATCACAGTGAGTTTTCCCAACCCTTCAGACAGAAAAACTTCATCCACACACTGGTTATCAATCAATTTTCCGAAACGGCCTTGTTTTTCTTAAAAGCATTAAGTTCCTTAGTTGTGTTATCCAGTCAGTTTTAAATAGCGCTTCTATGGCTTTGATAGCCATCTGTGCACTTGATGCTCTGGAGGCATTTATATTTGTGAACTTGCAGGTTCTGTATGAGATGCTTAATATTTAATTCCCAAGTGTATTTAACTTTTCTAATCTTTTTCCCCTCTCCTTGCTAGTTCTCTGATGAGCCTTTTATTTTCAGCCGACAGTCAATAAATGAAACACCAAAATGTGGTATCATAAGACATGTTTCGATAGGCACTGCAGTTGTCTTATTCCCCGATAATCTCACTGAGTTTGCATGACACTTTACACAAATTTCATCCACATCGATGGCGATAAACCGATATTCCAACATTGCCTTGATTTTCTTTAAAGCATTTTGCTCCTTTTACAGTTCAGTTGCAACTAGTTCTCTACTGTAGCTGTTTGTAGCTTTCCACGCTCTTGCTGCTGGGCTGGCCTTGACATTTGTGAACTGTCAATGTCTCATAGAGAACATGTGCCAAAGTTCCCAAATACCAAGACAGCCCCAGTAGCAAAAGCGCAGAAAGCTACGAACAGCTACAGAAGGGAGCTAGTTAGAACTGAACTGGAAAACAAAACTAAGGAACTAAATGCTTCAAAGAAAACCAAGGTAATTTGGACCTGTGAGACGCTTTTTGGGCCATATCCAATCGGAAGTTTCTGTCTAAAATGATAAATGAAGATTGGCTGAAAGTTTCTTTGGTGGTTCATGGTGTTTGTCTAACATAAACATGACGATATTGTAAAGAAGTTCAGCTGCCATGAATTCATCCTTTACTGGCAACCAATTACCATAAAACATGGTTGAAATATGACGGAAATAAATCTAGCAAAATTTATTTGATAATTTATTGTGCACTTCATTTTATCATAGTATCTTTCTTGGGCTGGGACTTTCTGAATCAACTTGTTATTCAGATTTATCGTTTGCGACCACATAGAAAGAACCACTCCTCAGAAATTAGGGATTTTTATCTAAGCTCACGCGCTAAATGCCCGCAAATATTTCGGTTTTCAAGCATTGAAGCTTTGGAAAATCACTGTTCGGTGGGTGTGGCAAGGTCTCGCGGAAACGCCCTCTCCCATAGGCGCAGGAACTTTTTACAAGCTGGGTGGGGGACAAAAATTACACTGCTGGTGGGGTCAAATATGATTCGACCTATCACTTGATTTTTTAACGGTAAAGGTCCGAGATCGACTCAAAGTGGGGGGGGCACTGCCCCCAGTCCGAAGGTTGGGAGTAGCCTCCCCCTGCCCCTTCCCCGTTCCTGCGCCTATGCCCACCCCTGGTATGTTCTGTAAATGTCTAGTTTGAAATTTTGAATACATTGGACTGAATTGATGCGGCTACCTAATGGTGTCAATTTCATTTGCCTTTGTTAATTTCTCGCAGAGTAAAAAGCTCGCCTAAAGCGAAGTACGTGCGGGCCGGGCTGGGTCATTACCCAGCGGACGGGAGCGACCGTGTGGTCTACCTCTGAGTTGGTAAATTAATTAACATGTGGCCCAACCCATCTACGTATCTTTTGAAGTATTCGGAGCGAAATTGCTAGAGGCAGTTGTTGTATCGTTTTCATGTTACAAAAGAAATGAATGCCTCATAGAGAATCTGTTTCAACCAACACAGCAGATGAACGCGTTTCGACCGCAGTCTCTGCTGTCTTGGTTGAAATGTAAATACCTGTCAATCACTGTCGTACAAGAGGACCTGTTGCCATTGGTCAGACACACACGCACCTGCACCAGTACTTGCACCCGTACCCGGACCTGAACCCACGCCCGTACCCACGCCCGTACCTGGGTCTGTACCCACGCCCGTACCCACGCCCGCACCCACGCCCATACCTGCACCTGCGCTCGTTCTCTCTCTCTCTCTCTCTCTCTCTCTCTCTCTCTCTCTTTTTCTCTCTCTCTTTCTCTCTCTCTCTCTCTCTCTCTCTCTCTCTCTCTCTCTCTCTCTCTCTCTCTCTCTCTCTCTCTCTTTCTCTCTCTCTCTTTCTCTCTCTCTCTTCTCTCTCTCTCTCTCTCTCTCTCTCTCTCTCTCTTCTCTCTCTTTCTCTCGCTCTCTTTCTCTCTCTCTCTTTCTCTCTCTCTCTTTCTCTCTCTTTCTCTCTCTTTCTCTCTCTTCTCCCTCTCTCCTCTCCCCTTCTCTCTGCCTGGCTCTCTCTCTCTCAAGGAGAAATTGTAGAAGTTGAATCTTAAATTTCAACCAAGGGAATGAGAAAAGTAATTTACGTTTTTGGAGGAAACTATTTTTTATTTTTTTCGAGAAATTAACATTTTTTCATTCAGTCAATGTGTTTCCACCAAAAGGCTCAGTTTTACAAAATAAAACTGAAAAAACGGCTCCTGTTTCTATTTCCATCAACCACTTCCACCTGATGAATTTTATTTGTCAGTATATGATAACAAAATTACTATCAAAAAGTTCATGTTTGTGAAAAATATGCCGCACTCGCCTGAGCGGCCTGATTGTTTTTTTAATTTTTATCAATTTTGTCTTTCCGAGGTGTTCGGTGGGTGTCAGGTGTTGGCTTCCTCGCACCAGACCGGCCCACTTGCTCTAGTAACCATTCAGTTGGCTCCAAAATTAGCACCATTGGCAGCGACGGGACTCGTCGAATGTGTCATACTTTGCAGACTGAATTTTTGCCATATCTTTGTATGTGGTTACTGTATACATGGTTTGAAATTCAAGCACCACTAAGGATTTTCAGAAATAGACTGCCCCGCATCGGAATATGTGGGCTCAGAACCATAGCCAGAAACGATGTCGGAATAAGAGTCGATGTTTTCAGACCGGCGTGGACGTCAATGCCTATGAACAGGCAAGCCGATGAAATGTATCTAAAGATATGTTGAATGATTCCAGGTCATTTATGGAGGAGGCAAAGGCAATATTAAAAGAGTTGCCTGGCAGGATTGCCACGGCCAGCGCTAAGGAGCGAAGAAATGTTTTTAAAGACTTATACAAGGTTATAAACAATGGTAAGTCCAATAATGATATTTTTGAAATATATCTCAATGTTCACTTTCTATATATGTGTGCAAAGATGTCAAAGCCGAGTTACATGGCTCATTTTTTGTATATTTCAATGCCTTATTTTGTGTCAGAGCCATTGTGCCGATTGATTGATTTGTATATTCATTAACCTGCGGATGACAGAGCTCTTTTTAGCCGCCCCTTTCAGGCTTCTGAGCATATCTCCTGTCTTTTTAGATAGAGAAGCAAAACTTGTATTACCTCTCAATAAATGATTGCTGCATACTCTAACGTTTAATTTTCTTCAACGTCTAGTTTAAAACTTGAAATATGTTTTGACATATCAAGAAAAGTAGCCGAAGTCGATAAGTGTCTCTTTGGGGCTCCTTATAATAGCCTATTTTAGCTTTCCGCTCTTCATTCGTATCGTTTCCATTTGTAGTGCAGATAATTGTTTTTAACTGGCACAAAACATACCAGATCGTTCGCCGATTTGACGCACGCGATTTGCAGATTTTTTAACCTCTAACAGCTTAACGCGCATTGACGGGGGCGGGCACCCGCCCTCGTTTTCGGGATGTGAAACGGCGGCGGTGGCCGGTGTCCTTCCTATTTTACGTGAATTTTAGGTGTCCTGGCGGCGTGGTGGACCCGACCTAAGTTTAGATGTAGTCGGGGGGTGAACTCCGATTGACTCATGGCCCCGTTTAAATTGTCGGTTTTTGATATTGCCTAGGTGGTCCTCCCATTGAATATGGGAAATGGTTTTCGGAAACTCGTACGGTGGTGATGGTTATTTTGTGCATTACTCGTGGGTTTGGGTATGATATGATTTTATATTTCCTCCTGATTCTGGGTTTTATAGGTGGGATTTGTGTGTTGTGTTTGTTGTGTATGCCCGAAACTATTTTGTTTGGTGTTTGGCCAGCCTAAAATGGTTAGTTTGGGTGGAGGGGCACGGTTACTTTTGCCGTATGGGGGGGCCGGGTTAAAATAAAAGGAATGAATTGTTAGGCGTTGTATTTTTTCAGCAGAGATAAGGCCGTATCCATTATTTGGAATAAAGATTGACCCTAAAACCACTCCGGTCCAGAATTGCACTAAGGTACCGTAATGCATTTAAAAGTGGAATCCAGCCATAAGTATTTGAACAGGGTAGGATAAACCGAAGATATGACAGGTTTCATATATTTCCGAGGAGTAGTATGTCATTAGTTCTTTTAGATATTAGATATAATTTTCGGGGTCGTTTTGGGTGAGGCTATCGATTGCACTTCGGATGGAGTAAATCAGTTTGGTAATTTTCGAGCTAGGGAGAGGCTAAAACCCTCTATGCGAGCTACGTTGCAGTTCAGACCTGTGCTAGCTACGGTGCCAGGTGCCAAAACTGGCAATTGGCGGTGTTAGTTGGTAGTCAATTGTGTTATCTTTAGTGGCATTGTGTTTGTTAACCAAAAATTGCGTTATATATGTTTGAATACAAGATGGTTGGCTGTTGAATCGAATCAAACCGCGTTTGCCGTTCCTCCAGGTATTCTCCCTCCCTGGAATTGATGATCAAAATACGTCCGATCATGTTTTGTTGTTGTGTCGCCCTGTTCGTTATCTCGGATTAGTGGGTGACCTCCGCGCTGGACCTGTGCAGCCGAGCTGCCGGAGCCGGCGGTGCGGGGGATCTGTCGGCTGCTGGCCACCACCCTTCACCGCTACACCGACTCCAAGTCGCGCCAGCTGGTGTCGGCCGCCGTCCGACAGCTGGCGGCGGCGCACCCGGCGCCGCTGCTGAAGCACCTGCCGCCCGTGCTGGCCGAGGCGGCCCGCGCCTGCACCACTGCCCATGCCACGTGAGAGCCGCGGCCGGCCTGCTCTAGCACATACAGCGGCTGATGGATGGATTTGAGTGGAGATTGTCGAGACCCCTCAAGTCTGATAGTATAAAGAGCTGTTTTGGACTGCTTGTTGAAACACTCATTTTACGTTGTTTGAAAAGGCTTGCAGCCTCCATGGGCGGATGTTCACATGGCGACTGTGTGTCCATTTCTTTGCACCACTGAACGTTCCAATAAACCGAAATGAGTCAGGCACAATCTTCCCACATTCTGTGCGGAGGTCACAGGCAGCTGGTAGGATCGTAGCTAGTGGAAAACATGACCAACATCGGCAGTACTGCAGATATACGACCCTTGGCTGCATTCCAAAGTCTTTGTCTGGGAGCGGGATCTATTAATTTATAAATAACAAAACTCTGGATGAGCTTTCTTGAGGAACTTTGACCAGATGCGTAGCCAAGGAATGGGTTAGTGGAATCTAGACATACCCCTGGAGGTTCACAGCCGCCCCCTGAAGGGCCACGGCTTTCCCCTCTGCGATAGGCTGTCTCACACTCAAGGGCGGGAATATGGCCTCCCTCGTTACCAGCTGATGTTTCTCCTTGCAGGAAGAGTCAGATCAGCAGGCAGGCCCTCCATTGTGTATCGGCTCCCCCTAAAAACATTCTGGGCGTCCATTGAAATATGGTTCTTTAAGGCTCTTGGTAAATGGCTGTCGTTTGTTCCAGGGGTGAGGAGCTGGACCAGCATTGCCTAAGCCCCGCCCAGGATATAAGATCCCTGATTCGTATATTTTCGCTTTGAGCCGCACTTCTTTTACGAGCCCCCTCAGCATGTGTCCCGTGTTTTTACAGCGCTGCCAGCGCTGGTGCCTACCTGGCCGCGTTCACGTGGTCCTGCTCTCTGCTGGAGCTATGTATGAAGACGCCAGACGCCAGCATGAAGCAGGAGTTCACCACACTGGCTGGTGCCCAGGCTCGCCTCCTCACCGGCGTGGTGGCCTCCGAGCACGCGCCTCACCTCCGCCGGGCGCACACCCTCTTCAGCAGGGTAAGCCCAAGTCTTCACCAGAGTTGCTTCTGGCATACGAGAGATGCGAGCTCTACGATACCATGAATTCCTTCATACCAAAATACGATGGATGGTATTTTATCTCCTTTTTAAGTATTTTTGGTTGTCATTCAGCCCTTCGGTTGTGTGTGGGATTTGAACTTGGAGCTATGATCGTGGAAGTCCACTGCATTCCTGAAAGACGTGACCGCCGCTCGAAACGCTCGAGAATACATTATGGAAGATGCCGCACAGTCCCGACGTTTACGGTCGGCAGGCCCCTCCCTGTTGCCGTGGTACTCGACCTTTGCGACGTCCCCTGACGCTGCCGTTCTCTGCAGGCGCTGAGCAGCGACGCGCAGATGCGAGCGTACGTGGAGTACATGGGCCGGACGGAGGTGTCGCTGCCCGACCTGGTGCTGGCCGCCCACCTGGCCCGCTGTCTGGCCGAGCGGCGCCACACTGACCACATCACCCAGCTGAAGGTAGGGGCGGAGGTGTCGCTATCTCGCTGAGCGTCCACACTGACCTCCCGCTGAAGGTAGGGCGGAGGTGTCGCTGCCTGGCTCGTTGTCTGGCCGAGCGGCTCCACACTGACCACCTCGCCCAGCTGAAGGGTAGCACAGGTACCGCCGTCCGTCTCACTCTCCGGACTGTACGCTGCACGCTTTTTGGATGTGACCGGCGCACGCATTATGGTAGTTGAAAATGCCAGGCGGAACAGTATAATTTCTGTTGTGGCATTAACACTTTGTACGCTCTGGGTTATATCTCTAACAATATCTGGTTGCTAGATCAGTGGTACTGATTGTTAGCCGTCCACGAGTGCAGCTGTTGATTTTCTTAGAATAATAGCATCAATACATAAAGTGCACGGAGAAACTGATCTGCTAGGGTCTGTATGGGCAGAAGCCCTGAATAGTGCTGGTCAGGGATGCATACAAGACGTGCACTCAAAAGGCTGTTTGTCGGGGTCCTCAAAAGCCGTAGTCTCACGGCTATGTCTGGGTGCCATAGCCGCTGGCTAACGGGTGACTGGTCGGGGCGTAGAAGCTGTGACTGACGGGTATGGTCGGGGCAGCAGAGTCCGTGCCTGACGGGTGTGATCGGGATGGCAAGTTAATGTTGTGGTCGGGGCTGCAGAAGTCCTAACTGACGGGTGTGGTCGGGGCTGCAGAAGTCCTGACTGACGGGTGTGGTCGGGGCTGCAGAAGCCGTGAATGAGGGTGTGGTCGGGGTGGTAGAAGCCGTGACTGACGGATGTGGTGGGACGGTGAAGCCGTGACTGACGGGTGTGGTGGGGCGGCGGGCCGTGGTTAGGGTGTGGCCGTGACGCGGGTGTGGTGGGGCTGCGAGCTGTGTGTGTGTGGGGGGCTGGCTTGACTCGGGTTTGGTGGCGGGACGGGTGGGGGTGGGTGGTGTGGTCGGGGCGGCAGGAACTGTCACTGACGGGTGTGGTCGGGGCGTCAAGACTTTTGACTGACTGGTGTGGTCGGGGCGGCAGAAGCCGTGTCCGACGGGTGTGGTCGGTGTGGCAGAGTCAGTGACGGACTGGTGTGGTGCGGGCGGCAGAAGCCGGTGCTGGCGGCGCTGGTGCGGGTGGTGATCGGCGGGAAGGCGCGCTCGCCGCGGCCGCCGCTGCAGTACGTGGCCCACCTGCTGCGCCACGTCAGCCACGCCGAGTTCTCGGGCGAGCTGCTGCCGGCGCTGGGCGCGCGCGCTGCTGCGCTCGCCGGAGGTGGCTGTGGCCGCGCTGGCCGGGATCCTCCAGGGCCTGGCGCTGGACCTCAGCCAGTACGCTGCCGAACTCGGCAAACCGCTCGGAAGTGAGTGCTGTAACAAACGCCGGGTTGGTATGGTCTGAGGGTTTTTCCATCCTGCTTAGGTGCAAATGATTGTCGTGTTTGGCGACTCTCGGGTTGTAATTTATAATCGTCACGTTGGTACTGCCTGGTGATGCTGGTAGTTGGTTGTCTTTGGTGTTATCCAGGGTGCCTGTGGCTTGTAAAAATAATAAATGTTCTTCATGTTTTAAAATTTTAAAGAGTTTTGTAAAATATTGTTTCTCTGCTAGCTTTTGCCCTACCATTCTTCCGTCTTATTTATAAGCAGATGTTTTTCCCCAAGAACCAATGTTCATGCCTCATATTGTCTTCTTGATAGAAGCTGACGTTTATTCTACCAGTCATTGATTCTCCATCTTTCCAGCAAACTGTCTGAAAACTGAAGACTTATTCTTTGCCGAAACCCCAACAGAAATTTCCAGTAGAAATGAGTTTGGCTGCACAGTCATTGACAGTGCCGAAATCACCAGAAAGCTATGCTAGTTTTTATTACCGTAAATAGTGCAAGTACCCGGTGTACCCTAACTGTCTTTGTCGTCTCCAAGTTACGATTGGGTACAGAGGCCGGGCGCTCCCACTGATTCTGCATTGTGCACTACTGAAAGGCCCATTAGCTTATCGTGGTGCAGCTGTCGATCTTAGTGACGGCGGGTTTTCCAACTTCGTCACCGCTGGTACGGTGGAAGCCAGGCACCATTGGCGATGGGTACCATCGTCGCCGGTAGTACAGTCTCTGCTCGGGATGGGCAATAAAGAGGTCACTAATGCCGGCTGGTGCGGCGCAGCTCAGCTGCACAGTAAGGAGGAGGAGACCCGGGAGGAGGCGGCGGCAGCGGTGGGGGCGCTGGCAGCGCGCTGCGGCGACCCGGACGCCGTGCGCCACCTTCTGGATCGGCTCTTCAGCGTACTGAGCGGTGGCGAAGGCAAACTCACCGTCGCCGACCAGAAACTGGCAGTTCTCAAAGTCAGTAGCAAGCAGTGGTGGGGTGACGCTCACAGCTGGACTGTGGTGTTCAGTCTCACGCACATTTTTATCGTATATTGCCTCTTACCTCTTATCGTATGTTTAAGTTCGGCTGGAAAGACATCTGCGAATGCTATTTCATTGGCTATCCAGTCTCTGTTATATCTAATTGTACTTATCTACGGTCATTGTGTAAAAGTAACCAGCCTCAGAGCCTCAGATACCCTGAAGGTAACCGAGGCTCGACCACGATGTCCTTGAGCGTGGCTCGGCTGTCGCCCTGTGTTGTGACTCTGGCTCATACTGTGGGCAGGCCGTCGGAAATCTGTCGCAGCACGCTGTGACAGGCAGCAGCACCCAGGAGCTGGTGTCCTCGGCTGCCGGCGGCTTCTTGCGGGTGTTTGAGCAGGAGGCTCACGAGGGCACCTTGGTGCAGGCGCTGCACCAGCTGCGTCGGTGGTGCGCCAAAATCACCACCCAACCGCCCGCCCAGCTCATGGACTGCTTCAAGGTCCGTCCCACAACCACCCTGTGTTGGCTTTCGTTGCGTGATTCTGGAGGACTGCGTTGGGATCTGCGCTGGTGCACAGCGGCTTTTGCTTTATTCTGGTCTGAGTGTATAAAATTTTTATGTTGGGGAATATTATTTTAGGAAAGTGAAACGAGGGCGGCTTTCACTTGTCGTCTAGCTCATTGCCTCTAGATACTGGTTGTGGTCAAATGGAGAGACAACTTAGTCGTCTCTCCATCTACCTGCATCGACTTAGTCGTCTACCTGTCAAGTTCGGAAATGTTAAAACCCACGTGCGTCTGGTTGGATGCAGACAGCTTTTCCTGGCTGGAGCAGTATGCGGTATGCCAGCCTAACTGTGCCACCGGGCTCCGGCAGAAGTGCCTGAGCATGAAGGGCTCGACCACGGCGGTGCGTCTCGGCTACCTGCTCTGTATGGAGGTGGCGCTGAAGGGAACGGCCTCGGTGCAGCTGCAACAGCTCAGCGAGCCGCTCACCAAGACTGTGGAGAAGGCAGCGGCCAACCCGGCGCAGGTGGGGCGAGCCAGAGGCGCCTGCAAACACACCACCCTGGTGACGCAGCTCTATCAGTGTTTCAGGCCAATTTTACTAGCACCTGCATAATAACTGAAATGGTCAGCAGTTATTCCTCTTCGGGGGGGGATTAGGGTTCAGTTTCACGGCTACCCTCATTAATCAAGAGGTATTTATTATTAGCTATTTGTCTCCGTTGGGTTTGAGACGGAAAAGACCAGCACTCGCATACACGAGCAAAATCTGTCGGTTCCCATCGCACCCGGCATATAAGTGGATATTCGACTACTCGCTGATAGCTTTCTTAGATGGATGCGGCCGACGGCCTCAACGACACACGGAGACGGATAGTTGTGACCAACTGAAGTGATGCCTCCGTCGATCCTTCCCGCCAATCCCTCTAGAACAGACTTTAGGTGATAACGCTGTGGTGGACTTTGCGCAGGTTTTATTACACTTGAAAGAAGTAAAGTTTAGTACAGTGTGCAATCACAACAGAGCTTTCTGGACCTCACTCTCGCCGTTATAGTACCTTGAACTAAACAGGACGGCCAAAACTGACTTCACTCGATAATTCTGGACACTATATATAGCCTCAGTAGCTGCTGTGCCTTAAAACGTCAATCTTCATTATCATAGTTCTTTGTGGTTTGGTAAAAATTGGTAACAAAATCGCAGCGGTTTCTATATGATGCCTTTCTCTGGAATTCCTTAAGACTTTCAACCAAACAGCCAGTGGTGTGAAATTCACAAAATAGAAGAATGGTGAAGCTGGCCTGAGCTCGCTACATCAGCCTGAGCTGGTTACAACAGCTGTCCTGTCATACTGCGCCCTCGGTGCTCCTCGCTCCTCCCGCGTCGCAGCCTGGCCGTGTCGGTTGTGGTGTGCGTGTGGCCCGGCGCCGTGACACGGTCTCCCCGGCTGGTCAGGCGCCGCAGGTGGGCGAGGGCGCGGTGGCGGCGCTCCTGTTGCTGCGACTCACCGACTGTGACCCCAACGTCAACCTGGAGCCGGTGTTCACCATGTTGCTGGACGAACGGCGCACTTTCTTCAACGACAAGCTGGTCCAGACTGCGCCCGAGGAAGGTACGTGGCACAACGAGTTACTCTGTGGTCGGGGTCGTCGGTGGTGCAGCAGATCATGTGCTTTTTTGCAATTTTATATACCAGCAGGCCATCTGCTGTCTCAGCAGATCATGGGCCGGATCAAATCTGAATGGTGTGGAAAAATCCCTGTGGAATAATTCTGGACCCACACGAGATTAAGAGTGCCATATTTGAAATCTGATGTCGGTTGACTCCACCATTCTTTCATCGATAGACATAGTTGTGTTTGTTAGTGGTGTTGCACTGGCTTGACCTTGTATCCGTCTGGCCGGGTTAGTGCCGTGACCCTGCACCCCCTGGCGGCAGCCGTGGTGTGCCTGTGCCAGCTGTGTGAGCGGTCGTGTCTGACCCTGCACCCCCTGGCGGCAGCCGTGGTGTGCCTGTGCCAGCTGTGTGAGCGGTCGTGTCTGACCCTGCACCCCCTGGCGGCAGCCGTGGTGTGCCTGTGCCAGCTGTGTGAGCGGTCGTGTCTGACCCTGCACCCCCTGGCGGCAGCCGTGGTGTGCCTGTGCCAGCTGTGTGAGCGGTCGTGTCTGACCCTACGCCCCCTGGCGGCAGCCGTGGTGTGCCTGTGCCAGCTGAGTGAGCGGTCGTGTCTGGCCGGGTCAGTGCCGTGACCCTGCACCCCCTGGCGGCAGCCGTGGTGTGCCTGTGCCAGCTGTGTGAGCGGTCGTGTCTGACCCTGCACCCCCTGGCGGCAGCCGTGGTGTGCCTGTGCCAGCTGTGTGAGCGGTCGTGTTTGACCCTGCACCCCCTGGCGGCAGCCGTGGTGTGCCTGTGCCAGCTGTGTGAGCGGTCGTGTTTGACCCTGCACCCCCTGGCGGCAGCCGTGGTGTGCCTGTGCCAGCTGTGTGAGCGGTCGTGTCTGACCCTACACCCCCTGGCGGCAGCCGTGGTGTGCCTGTGTCAGCTGTGTGAGCGGTCGTGTCTGACCCTGCACCCCCTGGCGGCAGCCGTGGTGTGCCTGTGCCAGCTGTGTGAGCGGTCGTGTTTGACCCTGCACCCCCTGGCGGCAGCCGTGGTGTGCCTGTGCCAGCTGTGTGAGCGGTCGTGTCTGACCCTGCACCCCCTGGCGGCAGCCGTGGTGTGCCTGTGCCAGCTGTGTGAGCGGTCGTGTTTGACCCTGCACCCCCTGGCGGCAGCCGTGGTGTGCCTGTGCCAGCTGTGTGAGCGGTCGTGTCTGACCCTGCACCCCCTGGCGGCAGCCGTGGTGTGCCTGTGCCAGCTGTGTGAGCGGTCGTGTCTGACCCTGCACCCCCTGGCGGCAGCCGTGGTGTGCCTGTGCCAGCTGTGTGAGCGGTCGTGTCTGACCCTGCACCCCCTGGCGGCAGCCGTGGTGTGCCTGTGCCAGCTGTGTGAGCGGCTGCTGCTGACCCACGGTGAGCGGCTCTCCCGCTCGCCCGGCGCCGACGCCACGGTGGCGCGCGCTCTGGTGGTGGCGCTGTGCCGGCCGGCGGCTACCTCGGTCCGGTCAGCGGCGGCGGCCGCCGCGCGCCGCATAGCTGCCGCCCTCGGCGGCGCGCAGCTCACCGCCCTGCTCATCGACCAGTGCAACGACTACATCGCCGCCACCAAAGTGCTGGTGAGCTCACTCAACGTGTCTGATCTTCGTTCTGGGGTTTTAATTGCTTTGCGTGGCTCTCTTCGGTGCTTTATCTCTTATTGCGTTAGTTTCGTGCTCACTGTCAGTTCTATTGGTTTCGAACACTCGATCATCGTATGCAGAAATATTTGATCCGATCTATTAAAGTGTTATCACAATTTCGGGCGAGGTCCGTGTTTCCTCCTATCATTTTGCTCCCTGCTCTGTTATCTGTGCGGTGACCGCCCTGTGTGCCTTTGGAGTGTCTGTGCCTTGTGACAGGTACAATGCCTGCCCTGTGACAGGTGCAGTGTCTGTGCCCTGTGACAGGTGCAGTGTCTGTGCCCTGTGACAGGTACAGTGTATTGCCCTGGGACAGGTGCAGTGTATGTGCCCTGTGACAGGTGTAGTGTCTGTGCCGTGTGACAGGTGCAGTGTCTGTGCCCTGTGACAGGTACAGTGTCTGCACCGTGTGGCAGGTGCAGTGTCTGTGCCCTGTGACAGGTGCAGTGTCTGTACCGTGTGACAGGTGCAGTGTATGTGCCCTGTGACAGGTGCAGTGTCTGTACCTTGTGACAGGTACAATGTATGCCCTGTGACAGGTGCAGTGTCTGTACCCTGTGACAGGTGCAGTGTCTGTGCCCTGTGACAGGTCATACATACCCTGTGACAGGTGCAGTGTCTGTGCCCTGTGACAGGTACCATGTCATACCCTGTGACAGGTGCAGTGTCTGTGCCCTGTGACATGTGCAGTGTCTGTGCCTTGTGACAGGTGCAGTGTCTGTGCCCTGTGACAGGTACAGTGTCTGTACCGTGTGACTGGTACAATGTCTGTGCCCTGTGACAGGTGCAGTGTCTGTACCGTGTGACAGGTGCAGTGTATGTGCCCTGTGACAGGTGCAGTGTCTGTACCGTGTGACAGGTGCAGTGTATGTGCCCCGTGACAGGTGCAGTGTCGGTCCAATGTGACAGTTGTATTGTCTGTGCCGTGTGCCCTATACGACGTATGTCGGGTGTTATATGCTGGCGACGTCTGCTTTGTGTGACAAGTGCAAGTCTGCTCCGTATGACCTGTACAACCTGTGCGCCGTGTGACGGGTGCAGTGTATGACCTGTGCGTGCCCGCGGCAGCCGCCCAGCGCGGACCGGGAGAGTGGCGACCAGCCGGTGTTGACCTCCGACCTGGTGGTGCACTGTCTGACTGCGCTCTGCGCTGACGCCAGCCTGCTACCGCACGAGCGGGACCTGCTGGCCAGGAAGCTGCTCCAGCCCTGCCATCACCCGGCGGTCGGTCAGTAGGCCGCACTCGCCCCCAAAAAAAACCCTGCCAGCACCCAACAGTCAGTCGGTAGGGCGCACTCCCCCTTCCACCCTGCCATCACCCGACAGTCGTCCCCGCTTCAACCCTGCCACCACCCGACAGTCTTACCATCACCCGACAGTCAGTAGCCGCACTCCCCCTTGATTCTTGGGGACCCCTTTCGCGATTTAAATTAATTTAGTATCTGTTAAGATTAAAGCCCGGGGAGGGGGCCTGGCACCAATCTAAGGGGGATCGAGCCCTGCAGTCGAAGCTCCTGAGATCAACACTCTGGGGCCCCGTATGGCTAGCACTCGGAGCCCCCTGAAATCTTTGGGTTCCCTAAGACCAACACTCGGGGGCAGGGGCCTGAGGCCAACACTGGTGACCCCTTAAGACCAACACTTAGCTACCTTTTGATGTCGACATTCGGGGTGAAGGGGGTCCCCTGAGACGAATCTCGCCTGCGGCTGGTCTGAACGGGGACCCTTCGCAGTGCTTCACGCCGAACCAATGAAGGTCCGCAGACCCCAAGCACCCCCTCCCCTTGGCAACGCCACAGTGTATACGTAATATTTTCTCACCACTGCGGAGTGTTGGGGGCTAATGTGCTCCTGTGCGCGTGGGCGCGTGGGGTCTCGTTTTTAAGAAAGCAATGGAAAGGGTATGCGTCTGCTGGCTAGGTTGTTTTCACTAACCTTCGCATCGTGTGTTTCAGTGGAAGATCGGCCCGATCTCTGGTGCCGGATCCTGGGGAAGCTCGGCGTGAAGCCTGAGGAGTTTGTTAATAGTCATATCACAGAGCTTGTTAAACTATTCACTGAAGACCACCAGCCCAGCGAGGTAAGCTGCTCTGTCTGCTGTGCGTGGAGCTACAGCGGATCATTGGTGTATGCAGTCGTGATGCAGGGAATTATGAAGTAATGAGTTGCGCCATATATTTTGAACGGCAGTGCCAGTTAGGCTAGCAGGACTCAGCTGAGTGCTGTCGTTGCTTGGGGATAGTCATTTTTTCTACTCAGTATTGGCAAGAGTGCTTCCGTTGGACTCTGTGGGCGGTAGTGGGTGACTGGTCTATTGTTCTTTAAATTCGTGGGTCCTGGTCCTAAACCCGTGCGTAGTGTCTTCCAACACGCCCGCTCCATGTCGTCTAAAACCCATACGTAATGCCTTGCAACACGCCAGTTCCCTATCGTTTGAAACCCGTACGTAATACCTTCCAACACGACCGCTCCCTATCGTTTGGAAACCCGTACGTAATGCCTCCCATCTCGCCTGATCGGTGTCTTCTGAAATCCCTTCTCGATGTTGCCTGAACCCCTATTTGGACCTTCTTGAGCTACCCAAGCCTCAACAAACAGAGCACGCGTCGGTCACCCCGTGCTGGGTACCTAGTGTCTGACCCCTCCTCCTCCCGTGGGCTGACAGACGCGCCCACCCTGACGCGCTGGCCACTGGCCACGCTGTGCTCGGCAGTGTGACACCCCGTTCCCTTGTGCCGACGGACGTGGGAGCACGCGCTGGCCACGCTGTGCTCGGCAGTGTTTAACCAAACATGATGATGACCCCGTTCCCTTGTGCCGACAGACGTGGGAGCACGCGCTGGCCACGCTGTGCTCGGCAGTGTTTAACCAAACTTGATGATGACCCCGTTCCCTTGTGCCGACAGACGTGGGAGCACGCGCTGGCCACGCTGTGCTCGGTGTCCGGGGAGGCTCTGGTGCCGGCAGTTACCGATTTCGCACTGTCCCGGCTGAGCGAGGAGGCCGTCATGACGGTCTCGCTGGAGGAATACCATATTTACCGTACCCCCGAGGGCACCCTCTACGATACCAGCGTCAAAGACAGGTGGGGGTGTTCGTGCAGGCCGGCCTTGTTCGGATCGGGTGATTACCATTACAGGCCACGGCTATGACGTCAAATGTTTCGGTTGCATGCATCTGCAGAGTTCAGGGTTCTTGTCCGTATTCCTGCCTGTTATGAGCATATATAGGACTGTGGATGCATGGCCATACCTGACGCCTGTGCGGGCTTACACGCGACATTGTCGTGTGCTTAGTAACTACTTTCGCCAACTCCAAGCGTTCTCTCGTTTTCAGCGCCAAGGAGGTGCAGTCCGCCAACATCAAGCGGGACAGTAAGCTGTACTCGTACCGGGAGCAGATGGAGGAGCTGGCGCTACGACAGGAGCTGGAAGCCAAGCGGCGCCGTGAGGGACGTGCCCAGCCCGAGAAGCTGACGCCCAAACAGAAGGAGGCGATAGCGGCACAACTGCAGAGGGAGAGCGCTGTCCGCGCCCGGCTGACGCAGGTACGGCCCGACCACAGCTCTACTGACGCAGGTACGGCCCGACTGACGGAAGTACAGCCCTACTGACTCAGGTACGGCCCGACTACAGCTCTACTGACGCAGGTACGGCCCGACTACAGCTCTACTGACGCAGGTACAGCCCGACTGACGGAAGAACAGCCCTACTGACGCAGGTACGGCCCGACTGACGGAAGTACAGCCCTACTGACTCAGGTACGGCCCGACTATAGCTCTACTGACGCAGGTACGGCCCGACTACAGCTCTACTGACGCAGGTACAGCCCGACTGACGGAAGTACAGCCCTACTGACGCAGGTACGACCCGACTGACGGAAGTACAGCCCTACTGACGCAGGTATGGCCCGACTACAGCTCTACTGACGCAGGTACGGCCCGACTGACGGAAGTACAGCCCTCACTGACGGAAGTACAGCCCTACTGACGCAGGTACGGCCCGACTGCGGAAGTCAGTCTACTGACGCAGGTAGCCGACTACGCCCTACTGACGCAGGTACGGCCCGACTGACGGAAGTACAGCCCTACTGAAGCAGGTATGGCCCGACTACAGCTCTACTGACGCACGCATGGCCCAACTGACGGAAGTACGTGCTTTTGGATTGCTGCCATTTCCTAAATATTTATGTACTTGGGTATCATGAGGGCCTTAATCAATCTGTGTTGCCAGCTTCTCCATAGCTAGATGGTGAAGCGATGCCGAAGGTGAACACGGCGGATAAAACTATCGCTGAAGTCTCAAATGCATGCCATGAGAAAAAACTCAGGGCCCTTGCGCTAAACGTCAATATCGATTTAGGATATTGAATACCTGCATGCCTCCTACTGAGACGCCAGCAATGATCAATTTCGGAATATCTGAACTGGTCTGATGTGACATGAATTTGTCAACATGTTGGAGTATTATGAAGATGATTTGGTGTCCTCGCCGTGTACGGCGGGATCTTTATCTCTTCTCTTTGGAACGACAAATTGTCATTTACATTGCCTGTTATGACTCCGGCACATCATTCGTCTTTTTATGCTGCTTTTCCCACGAATAAATGCTTACAATCACAGGCAAGATGTTTTGTTCCGCCGGTTTGGTAGCGGCCCCCCCTTCCTGCTATGGTCCCCCCCTCTCCAGCATTATAGTGCTATATTTCGTAGCAGCCGCCTCTGCAGAGAGAACGGCTGAGGCAGACGACCTTTCGACGCTGAGCCCTGGCACGCCTGACAGCTCGTGTGTGCGCCAGTTTGAATCTAGTGAAGTTTGCATTCATCCTGCAAACTCATTTTATTACGAGTCGTGTATTTGTTATGATGGGCAGATAAAACGATAAATGAGTGCTGCCCTCTGTCGGAAAACTGTCACTCTGGCTGGCGTCGACAGGTGGCAGTCCGGTTCGCGCCGGCTGTGTCGCTGCTGCGGGCGCTGAGCAGCACTCCCACTGCAGCGGAGCTGCTGCAGCAGCAGTACGCGCGCCTGCTACCGGCGCTGCTGGCGGCGCTGCAGTCGGCGCTGGCGGCTCCCGAGGCCAGCCGGCTCTGGCTGCGATTGGCCGCCGCCGCCTTCCCGCCCGAGGACCGGGTCATCGGTGAGAAGCGTTCTAACATCTCTCTCTCTCTCTCTTTTTTTTTTTTTTTTTTTTTTTTTTTTTTTTTTTTTTTTTTTTTTTTTTTTTTTTTTTTTTTCTCTCTCTCTCTCTCTCTATCTCTCTCTCACAGAATTCACCCACCGAGGGATATTTTTGGTTGAGGCTAATTGAGAACAAATTTACAATGCACATGTATACGCGTCTTTCTCAGATAATATATTTTCACATATCATGCTCACTTGTACTGCTCATTAACACGCCATTGAAGTAGACCGCAGTGCAGAAAATGTGACTTTCATTCACCAATGCGATGGCTTTTTAAAATCTAACAAACCTAATTATACAGTATTCCATAAAACCGTCCATTGTACGTCCCTGAGAATGGATTTTGAATAATGTTAACTCTTGCCGTTTATCACCCCTTCCCTCTCCACAAAAACTGAACAGAGCTATCACACTGCGTAATGCGCTACCAGACGACAGCCTTGTTGTTCTCGGAGTTTTCCATTGATTGATGGTGGGATTTGTGCCGGCAGCTGAGACGGTAGGTCACGTGACGCTGCGTCTGGAGGCGCCTCAGTGTGAGACGGACCCCGGCTGGGAGGCGGAGCGGCCAGCGTCAGCGGCCTACGCCCGCGTGGTGCGGTTGCTGCAGACGCAGACGGCGGCCCAGGGGGCGCTCTCGGCGCCGGCCTTCACCGTCTGCTGGCAACTGGTGCGCCACGTGCTGGAGACGGCCTCCGGAGACGAGGAGCTGATGCTGCAGGGTCTGAAGGTGCGCCACCTTCAGCGGTCCGGCAGGTGGTGGTGTCAATGTCGCGGACGGCAGTATTCACGCTGGGGTCACTGTATGCTTGGTTAAAGACAAGATCAGAATAATATGATTATGGGTTTGTGCTGGTGGGAAATTATGTGGTAGTTATTGCAAGGGCTATCCACATTTAAAGCTTTCAAACTTTCTTCTGCCGCCCCAAGCAAGACAAGCTTAAGCTACATTTTTAAGATGTTTGCTACCGTTGGAATGATAGATTAGTGGATTTTTTTATAGGATTTTGATCGGATGAGCATGGAAAAATGATAAAGCTTATCTTATCGATAATCATTGAATTACAAAAAGAAGGTTAAGAAAGAAGCATTTTTTCAGCGTAAGTGCCGAATCCACTTGAAACAATGACGAACAAAGGGTACAGTTGTTGGTTGCACTTCTCTTACCCGGGAGAATCCTACTCTACCACGCTCTCGAAACAAACGTACGATATCAAGGCTGTGCTAAAGCCTACACCATTTTACGTTTTCCGTAATGGGATGGTTTGAGGTCCTCAATCTGGAAAAAATCGCACGTGGGATGTGCGCCTTTTTGATTCTGCGTGATGGGAAGAATTTACGGTGTATATATGTTTTTTTGCATAGGAGGTGCTGTCAAAAATGTATCGGAGTGGTGGTTAATGTCACTTACGCTTCTTGTTTTTCCGCTCAATGAATGGTTGTAATAGCTTTCGGAGCATGGTGCTCTGCATTTTAAATCTGTCACTCCGCTCCTTGTTGATACTCTAAATGGTACCGAGCAGTAGAAGAGGTTCTGAGTATCTGAGTATCTGTAAAAGTATCTGAGTAACGGGCAGTGGACTAAAACAAAACTCCAGACCGCTGCTGCCTGTTTAGGAGGCCGCCACCCAAAAATAGAATATCGGTATAGAGAGAAATGTTCATATCCATCAGCAAAAACAAAGGGAGCTTAACTGAATGGTTTTTCTGTGATGTCGTTTACACATCTTACGGTAACATTGATAATTTTCCTGAAAATAATACGGAAAGTAGAAGTTTTCCTTGGAATTCATTCAAAGTGAGTTTTTTATTAATAAGGCGTGTTCTCAAAATGACCAATACGGTAGACGCACCCTTATAAACCATATATGATGATCCTTAAGATAGTTGAGAAAGATAAACAATGAATTTTTGGGGAGGCCTATCATCACATTTGGGGTTTTAGGGCGTACCAACAGCTCAAGTCATACACTTTTAGTAGCGCTTTATGATAAAAATAACGATAGAGGAGGAGCGAATCAGCTGGAGCGGTTTCGGAATTTTTAAAAAGTAACACTCAGCGACAGCGGTTTCAGCTAGTCAAACTAGTGGAAGTAGCCGTAGTGTCTCAAAATGGAGGTAGCGGCTCCTACCTCTGATGCATTTCCTTTTCTGGGTGCAAAATGTTAATGCATCATTTTTATTCCTGTGTAATGTATGTACTTGCAGAAATTCTAGGAATTTCCTAGTGAGCGTGTGGAGGCCAGGTCGCTGGCCCATTCTTTATATTGAGAGCCTGCGGAAATGTGAACATGTGCCGTTTTCTTCCAAAAGCTTTCTCTGTAGGATGTTGCATGAGCTCGGTCTCACTGAAAGTTATGATTATGTTGACGGTATTTGAAAAACAAACTTGGACTTTTCGGCTATATCAAGGCTGAAAAAGCGTAAGCGTCGTGCCTTTTTCCTGGGGCGTTTTTCGCTCGTATGGAAGATTTTTCTTTTTTGTGATAAATTGCTTTACACTTTTATGTCGTAAATTGTCGAGCAATTTGATAAGTTCATTATTGCAAGAAAAATACTTAGGGAATATGTCAAAATCTACTTTTTAACAATATATGAGAACTTAAGTTCCCAACTCCTTCTCTTTCGGGTGGTACAACATTTCCCTAAAAGTATCCTGCAGCCGAAGTGCGATGATTCCGAACACGGATGCCCCTATACTGAACAGTTGGGCAAACGTCCCTTACTATTTTCTTGATTGGGGCGGCAGCCTTGAAGTCCGCTGAGCATGATATGGATTCATAATTACGGGGACATTGTTTCCGAGAAGTGTTTTATGTGTGGACTCCCGCCGAATTGAGTGACATTTTTCATAACTGGAATTAGGCATTGCCAAGGTCTGCGTGTGCCTTTCCTTGGCCCCTCATCGGATCAACTTATGTTTTGATAAGTGATAACTTTTACCGGCGATCTCTGTGCACCTTTTGATTGTTGGTTAGTATGCTGTTCTGGCGCTAACCCCTGTGCGTGACTCCGCAGCTGATTGAGCTGCACGCACAAATGCGAGGTGACGGCGACCTCGATGACCCCACCCTGCTGCCGCGGGAGCCGCTGATCAGACTCGTGCTGCGCATCATCGGTACGTTAGGGCGGCACCACAACCTGAGTGGTAGATCATTCTACTCAATATTGCAACGTAATTTTCTTGGCCGGCCGGAAATCCTCGTTGGTTTTGTGCTTGTTCTCGCTGGTGGAGGGCGACATTTGCCTATACCTGCCCTCTGTACCATAATTTCCTGCTTTTTCTAAAGCAGGTGGGAAGGCATTACCACCTCTCGCCTGGTTTCCGCTCTGCTTTCTGTGTCTGACACGTTGGATCTCTGGGTGCCGCCTCCCCTGCCACCTCTGCTTTCTGTGTCAGGCACAGTGGAGGGACGGGTGCCGCCTCCCCTAATGCGTTTGCTTGCCCTCTGTCAGGCACAGTGGAGGGACGGGTGCCGCCTCCCCTAATGCGTTTGCTGCCCTCTGTCAGGCACGATGCAGGTTGGGCTCCTTTGGAACATTTCTGCTTTCCTCGCAGTGATGTAAGAGAGCCGAGTGGTGCCCCCATCCCCCTACCCGGCTATGCTCTTGTCAGGCACGATGATGGGCTAAGTGTTGCCTCTTATGATAGCTCTGCTGCCCTCTGTCAGGCACGGTGTAAGCCCGGATGAGGAGCTCCCTTCTAGTACTTGTCCTCTGCTCTGCTAGGTGCGGTGGAGGCCCGGATGGGACCTCCTCTTTAGCACCTGTCCTCTCCTCTGCCAGGTACGGCGGAGGCCCGAATGGAACCTCCTCTCTAGCACCTGTCCTCTCCACTGCCAGGCACAGTATAAGCCCGGATGGGACCTCCTTCTAGCACTTATCCTCTCCTTTCCTCTCTAGGTGCGGTGGAGGCTCGGATGGGACCTCCTCTCTAGCACGTGTCCTCTCCTCTGCCAGGCACGGGGAGGGCCGGGTGAGACCTCCCTTCTAGCACTTGTCCTCTTCTCTGTCAGGCACGGTGTAAGCCCGGATGGGTCTCCCCTCTAGCACCTGTCCTCTGTGCCAGGCACGGCGGAGGGCCGGGTGCAGCAGAAGGCGTGCGCCGCGCTGCTGGAGCTGGCGGCCTGCGGTGCCGGCGATGAAGGCTGCGCGGTGGCCGAGGAGGCGGAGGTGCGCGCTCTGCTCGACGCGCTCCGCAGTCCCGTCCTCTCCGTCCGCGACGCCGCCCTCAGGGTAAGCATGTGGGGATGCTTTGTGGTCACGGTATGGACACAAGACCACGTCATTGTGCTCTCCCTAATATGCCTTACTTCTTATTGGCTTTGACCTTTTTGGAAGTTTTTGGCGCGCAAAGCAATCCCCAGCCTTCCGCTGCTTACACCCGCCCTGTGATAGTAGCTTATGCGGGGTTTTCAGGGCCATAATTGTGAAAGGGCGAAGGAGTATACGTATTGTGATGATGTGAACATGGGGGGAAGTATTCTTACAATCTTAGTGTTTTATAGAATACTTATAGTGCTTATATTAAGGTCTTCAGCGTACATACCGAATTTGTACCCCGTGCCTCAGTATCACCAGCAGGCTGTTACTTTTTCTCCTCGTGAACATGCACTTTTACGTTATATTTTCCGAGTCGCGTTCTGATCGTGTGCAGAGTTTGGACGTGTTGGCGGACGTGCTGGAGAGCCTGGAGGACCCGACGCTGAGCAGCGTCCTCGCCGAGAGGATCTTCCTCGCCAAGTTCGACGTCTCCGAGGAAATCAGGTGCGCAGCAGGGCGGAGTGTGGTCAGTGCCGATCGCGGGAAACGGATTTAGTGATGCGCAGCGGTGTTGGAGCTATGTTTAGGTTGAAGGGATGATGTGGTGCCTCGGTGCCATTAGAAATTTCAGTATATTTTCTCGACTGCACTTTTTGCTTCTCTGATTTGCTCTGCCAGCGTGCTTGTTTTTTTCTGTGTGTTTGATCTGGGTGACACCATCTGTGAAGCTGGACTGTGAGGAGCTCTGTTGATTGTGCGTTTTACCAGGGCGGTGTAGATCGGTGAGGGTGCTCTGTTGACTGTGCGTTTGACCAGGGCGGTGGAGTTCGGTGAGGGTGCTCTGTTGACTGTGCGTTTGACCAGGGCTGCGTCGGACCCGCTGTTTGAGAAGCTGGGCTGTGAGGTGGGTCCGGCGCTGCTGCTGCCGCTGCTGGAGGACGCCGTGTACCCGGAGGAGTGTGTGCAGCGCGCGGCCGCCGACGGCCTGGCATCGCTGGTGCGGCAGCACCCGGCGGAGACGCCCCGGCTCCTCGACAGACTTCTGCAGCTGTATGACGACAAAATGCAGGTGGGACTCTGCCGCCAACCTTCGCTGACCATCTGCTGATGTATGCTCAGCGAGTGAATAGGGCTAGTGGTATCATTTGTGGTGACTTTGGCTCGGTTAGCGAAGCTCTGAAAAAGTGGTCGCTGTCAAGCAGCCTTGTTTAAGGACTTTTCACTGCGGGGCCACTACCCTAGAAGTACACCGTAGTACCCTAAAAATTGGCACCTGTCCGACTGCTCGCAAACATTCTCCATGCTCATGGAGGCGATGAAATGCTTCGATGCACCTATGATGTATACAATTTGTTGAGTGTGATGACCTGGAAGCCAACCTACCCCCACATCTATGACTATTTGCCATCGTACCATGTGCCACTACTCGACGGTGTCATACTAACATACTGCTGCTCGTCATATTCTATCAAAGCTCGCATGAGCGATGCATGATAAGAGGTGCACTTGATGAAGTGCCCGTCTACGTGAGCTACATGCCATTTCGGAATCGTCTTAAACCATAGGACCAAGTGTTCACACAGCGAAAGGAACGCAGCCATTTCTGGACTCCTTGATAGCTTCTGTTAGGTGAGCGTGGCAGTCCTCAAGTTATGGATTTTCAATTGGATTCTGTCTTGAGTGATCCGACAATTCCAAGTCTGTATGACTATTATGAAGAGAGTGATCAGAGGCACTCAATGATGTATACCACAACTGCTTACATCAAAACTCCCGCTATACTGAGTACGGGTTGATACACTGGCATTGGCTAGCGCTGATGTTGCCCGCGATTTGTTAAGTAGACTTGCAGCCCGAGACGAGAAGTACGTTGTTCGTAGTTTTTGCATGTTTGTCGGCAATTTCCCCCTATGTTATTGTTCCTTGGTTCACTCAGCGTTCTTGGCGAGGCGTGTTTTGGACAGTCCACGCTTTGGAGAAAATCAACTGTTTGCATAATCACCAGGCATGTGCTCATGCAACTGAGGAAAATGCTAATGCATATGAATAGCTACAGTGCAAAATTTCCACTCATAGCCTTAGCAGCTTAGGGAAGTGCACCTTGGTTGAATCGTAATTTAGTGAAATTAGGCGTACTTTTGCCAAAATAATGAACCACTCATGATTTCTAAAATTACAATAGTCATATTTTTTAAATACCCTCTAAAAAAATAATATCGCTATATCACACCACTACCATACTAGCTTTTGATTTTGTTAGATATGCAGTACAAATCCTGGGGTGGGGGTTTACGAATATAAAAATATATATAGACGCGACTACTAACCTGAAATATTAAGTGCCCTGAAACTTCTCCTCCAACAGAAAAAAATCAGGCGACAAACGACAAAGGCGATAAACGGACAGAAAATAGTTGATGATAACTTGATAATAAATGAATACTTGCATGATAATAATATACTCTACTAAATACAGAGCTTTCTGAATCAAAATTGAAGTGAGTAGTACTCACTTCAATTGTGATTCAGAAAGCTCCATATTACCCATATGCCTATTGCTCATTTATATGATACTATAAGCAAATCTAGCGTCTGTCGACTAAGCCATCGGTCGCTGGTTCAAGTCCAGGCGGAGCCTCTGAATAAGCTGGTCTGATTCCCCAAATCCCGCCCAACAAGGTGAGAGTTGGCGACGCCGTATAACCTTGGCACTTGGTGCGTCGTTAAAACCCAACAATTGTTATAAGCAAATCTAAAAGATGTTGACTTGTCTTGTAGGATATTTTTGGCTTCAGAAAGGCTTTTGACAACGGTAGTTGCGACATTCTTTTGGGGAAAGCCGAGTTTGTGTGGAATACGGGCAAAACGTTAGCAAATATTATTTTCATATTTATCAAATAGGTAACAACTAACTAAAGTTGATGAAACATTTTCGAATATTGGGAACATTGAAATTGGCGGCCAACAGGGATCGATTTTTGATCACCTCAGCTTTATTATTTATGTAAATGATCTTTACTGTATCTCGAATGCTGGGAAATTTTATCACTTTGCTGATGACACAGCCAGAATAATTTCTGCCAGTAATAGGGAAAACTTACAAACAACATCAAATAAATGACTTACTAAACAAAGTAACAAACAAAGTGGTTTCACGCAAATCATTTCATCACTACATCCTGAAAAGCACATCAAATATACTCTAGATATTGTAATGATGACATTGAGGTTAGAAGATATGATGATAGGTTTAGAGAAAAGGTTGTGAAATATTTTGGGGTTTTGCCAGATGAAGATTTGAAGTGGGAGAAGCACATTACGAGAACAGAGACATTGGTAAGTGGGAACAAAGGCTTAAGGGGAATGTGGCACCTTGGTCGAATCCTGGAATTTAGTGCAATTAGGCGTACTTGTAGCCGAAAGTAATGAAACCACTCATGATTTCTTTGAAAATTGTACAATAAGCTCAATATTTTGATTTTTTAAAATACTCCTCTAGAAAAAGTAATAAATATCAGCCCGTGGATAATGCCACGATCTGGCAACCACTACCATACTTAAACGCTTCAAAGGCTTCGATTGGCTGATGCTCATCGTGACGTCAGCATATGTCGTCACGCCAGAGCTCACAACAATGGCCGCCCGGCGAGGGTTTGATGAGGGGTTGGTGTCAGGTAGGTTTTAGCTTTTTTCTACGGAAATATCGAGTTCCAAGACAAATGATATATGGAGTACCGGGTTTTCCGACTTGCTTTACAACTTGGCTATCTCAGTTAAAATCACGTTATGAAGGTGTCAAAGTCCCTTTAATGTCAAGAGTGAAGTATTATTTGAGCTCCCGTCAGCTCTTAACAACTTGTTAAGACTCTTATGTCTTAATAATACAGCAGTCGCTGAATGTGTGTGTATGACGTCACAGATGACGCCGCCGGTGCTGGACCAGTTCGGCCGGGTGGTGCAGGAGTCGCTGAGTGTGTGTATGACGTCACAGATGACGCCGCCGGTGCTGGACCAGTTCGGCCGGGTGGCGCAGGAGTCGCTGAATGCGTGTGTATGACGTCACAGATGACGCCGCCGGTGCTGGACCAGTTCGGCCGGGTGGTGCAGGAGTCGCTGAGTGTGTGCGTATGACGTCACAGATGACGCCGCCGGTGCTGGACCAGTTCGGCCGGGTGGTGCAGGAGTCGCTGAATGCTGTGTATGACGTCACAGATGACGCCGGCGGTGCTGGACCAGTTCGGCCGGGTGGTGCAGGAGTCGCTGAATGTGTGTGTATGACGTCACAGATGACGCCGGCGGTGCTGGACCAGTTCGGCCGGGTGGTGCAGAGTCGCTGAATTGTGTGTATGACGTCACAGATGACGCCGCCGGTGCTGGACCAGTTCGGCCGGGTGGTGCAGGAGTCGCTGAGTGTGTGTGTATGACGTCACAGATGACGCCGGCGGTGCTGGACCAGTTCGGCCGGGTGGTGCAGGAGTCGCTGAATGTGTGTGTATGACGTCACAGATGACGCCGCCGGTGCTGGACCAGTTCGGCCGGGTGGTGCAGGAGTCGCTGAAGTGTGTGTATGACGTCACAGATGACGCCGCCGGTGCTGGACCAGTTCGGCCGGGTGGTGCAGGAGTCGCTGAATTGTGTGTATGACGTCACAGATGACGCCGCCGGTGCTGGACCATTTCGGCCGGGTGGTGCAGGAGTCGCTGAAGTGTGTGTATGACGTCACAGATGACGCCGCCGGTGCTGGACCAGTTCGGCCGGTGGTGCAGGAGTCGCTGAATGTGTGTGTATGACGTCACAGATGACGCCGCCGGCGCTGGACCAGTTCGGCCGGGTGGTGCAGGAGTCGCTGAGGTGTGTGTATGACGTCACAGATGACGCCGCCGGTGCTGGACCAGTTCGGCCGGGTGTGCAGGAGTCGCTGAATTGTGTGTATGACGTCACAGATGACGCCGCCGGTGCTGGACCAGTTCGGCCGGGTGGTGCAGGAGTCGCTGAATGTGTGTGTATGACGTCACAGATGACGCCGCCGGTGCTGGACCAGTTCGGCCGGGTGGTGCAGGAGTCGCTGAGTGTGTGTGTATGACGTCACAGATGACGCCGCCGGTGCTGGACCAGTTCGGCCGGGTGGTGCAGGAGTCGCTGAATGTGTGTATGACGTCACAGATGACGCCGCCGGTGCTGGACCAGTTCGGCCGGGTGGTGCAGGAGTCGCTGAATGTGTGTGTATGACGTCACAGATGACGCCGCCGGTGCTGGACCAGTTCGGCCGGGTGGTGCAGGAGTCCCTGGACGTGTGGCAGCCGAGGGTGGGCGTGGCGCTAGCGCTCAAGGCGCTGGGATCCTTCTGTCATGACGAACTGATCACAAAGTGAGTATAAACATTGGCAGGCACGTGGATAACTTTCATTAATAATGATTTTCAAAGTCGTTATCGACGGTCAAGCGTTCCCAGTTGCGATATTATCGAAACTACGTTTCTTGTAGGCACGTACCGCACTGGAATCAGGCCCGTGACAAACAATTGCTGTAGTCGCAGACCTTCAGTACAACTTACCCTATAAGTTAAGCTGTACTGCTTGTTTATGCGGGGTTCGACCTCTCAGTTTGTATTATTTTTTCGTTTTTTTTTTCCTGTTTTCACTTTTTGTTTTTTCTGCGTTTTTTCGTCTATTTTATTGTTTACTTTCTGATGATGTCTCTTTCTGAGCCCTTTTGGCAAATATTAATGCCAAATTAGGATGTTTATTGGGGAATGGAGCTATAGGAATACCAAGAGCAGCGGGAGAAGGCAGTCCGTGCACTATGCATGGGCGAATGTATGGGGAATGCCAGAGGGGCAGGTGCCTCACTTTCATCCCACCTTCCCCCGAAATAACGTGATGTCCCAACGCACTGTGCTCCCCCGAGAATGGACAGATCTAAGATTTTTCATCGTCATCCAGGTATGGACGACGCATATTATCAAAGGCGTCAGTATTATCACCGGGGGCTCCCATATACTCGTGTTCTGGCCGAGAGTGGGAAATGATATTTCAGATGGGCGGCATCACCTTTTCAGGGGTCTCGGTGCCCCCCCTCTTGCCCCCTGGATCCGCCCATGCTATGCGTCTCGTGAAATCACCAGCTGACCGCTTCTAAAGCGCAACTTCCCATCTCCTCCTTCCGGGCGCCACCTAATCGGTAATACAGTTCAGAAATGCCCCCCCCACCTTGATCCAAATGGCACCCCACTCTCTCTATCCCACTATCCCCCTCCCTCGATCACAAAACCTGGATCTATCCATTGTCAGCGCCCTCTAATATGATTCCGGCACCCCTTGAAATAACATTTCCCCAGGATGCGGAAATTTAGACACCCGCGATGTGATCACATCAACAGGATCGTCAACATACCATATATACCATCTGAGTGCGATAACGGCCCATGATACCCTTACTTTTAGATGGCTTTCGTACTTGCCAGGTGTTACTGTTAGGTCCTCCTGGTGTGGGGCACCTGTGATATAATCACATTCCCAACATCATCACGCTATAGAATATGCCGTCTGAGCGCAAGAGCTCCCCCTGATGCCCTTACTTTAGATGGCTCCCGAACACGTACTGGCCAAACGCCACTATTAGGTCGTCCTGGTGTACGACCTCAGTATCAAAATGGCGTGAATCCTTCGTCAAATCACCCTACACCACCGCTTACCGCTCCAGTAATGATCACAACAGTTGCACCACACTCGTGATTTCGTATTTTATTCAGCTCGCCACCACATAGCCTTAGCAGCTGACATGCCCTGCAACTCCAGCCCAGTCGGCTCGCAAGTTGATTGGTGATTGCAAGATTGCCGGCTCCACTTCTTCACTTTGGAGTTATATGTGAATCTTTTACGTGCCCATGTTTTTATAATTCCTGCGCTTGAGCTTTTATTGGGAGATAACCCCGTTGGATATTTAAAACGGATTATCAAACAAGCAATGAAAAGCGACTCTGATTTGGTCCTCTTCATATGGTGGTCTTGTCGGTGGTGCTCGTGACCTAACCGTCGCCTTTTCTTCAGGATCATGTCGTTCTTCGTGCCGACGGGCCTGGGTGACCGCGCCGCCGACGTCCGTAACGCCATGCTTTCTGCCGCCCTCACCTGCGTCGAGGCTAATGGAAAGGTGGGTCCCCGGCAGGGCTGAACACACACTGCGTTCTGGTTAGTTTCCTTCTCGCGTAGCGTTGCGGACGGCAGGGCTGAACACGGCCTGTGTTCTGGTTAGTGTACCTTCCATGTAGCGTCGCGGACGGCAGGGCCGAACAGACCCTGTGTTGTCGTTTCGTGTACAGTCGGCCACTACAGACCCTTTCGTATAACGTTGTGCACGTGACCCGACAGTAGGCTCAGACCACAGAACATTGTTTAGTTCGTGACTGTTTCAGATTGAGAATTCTAGTTGCTGGGAAGATCAGCATGTTGCAGCCTTTTCATCGACTGGTGTCGGTCTAAATGTGATGGATCTCATTTTTAGTCACACTTTTAAATCCACGATCTAAAAATACAAATGATTTTTCTCGACAAGTTAAACTATTGGCGCGTGCTGGCCGGGAACACGCGCTTTATCAGGTTTCTGAACAGTGTGCGCCCAGCTCCACAACAGGTTTTTGTGGGCTCCCTAGGGAATGTCCCGTTAGCCCCAGCAGCACTGGTCACGCAGGTTTTTGCTGTTTTTTTTTACTTGGCATCGTGTTTCTTGGTGGTAGATATGACTGATACCGAGCATTTCCACCGTGCTCGATATGCCCGAGGTGTCCGATTCCGAAATGCCAAATAATTGTTTATTGTGGGCACGAATGCGTCGCGGGTCTTCGCTCTCCCCGAGACATGTGGTAGTCTCATGTCCGGGATACGCAAGGGAAAGAAAGGAACAGTTCGGGGAAAGACAGCAGGCGTGCACACTGATTTGATCGGCTTAGACTCGGACCTGGTCTGGCACTTATTGTCATTTATTAAAGTGATCGGTCTTACACTCACATATTTACCTGGCCAAGCAGTAGACATAGTCTGTGACTTCCTTTTTAATGCGACGCTGTGTTATGGTGGTGTTGCTACCTCACTAGCTCACTCGACTAGCAAATCCCCACTTACTGACACTCAATTCCACTATCTGTGGAACCAGACCGAAGTGGGCGCTGTATGACCGCGTTGGTTAGCGTACCCGTAAATCTGAGTAAACAAATACGAAGCGCTCCTTAGACTAGATGCCTGGTTTCTGACGGCAGGAGTTGGGGAAGTGTTGATAATGCTCTCAGTCACACGGGATGGAAAACTTACGAAACACAAGTTGACTCGCACTTCCAATATCCCTATATTTACGCTAGTGATACTAATTACCTGTGAAAACAGAACTGAACGGCGAACAGCCCATGTATTTATCCAGGTTATTACTAAAACGTGGATGGAACAAAAAATCGCAGACATTGTAACAGGGACAAAATAATCGTTTTTGAACTAGTGCACACCTGTCCCCATGTTTGAGGATGGTTGCATCCCACACAGTGTCGTTTTTACCTCGGTGTGGGTGTTTCTAGCATTCCAGGCTCCAGTTGAATGATAAACATGGAATTTCGTTTTGCATCGTAATAGGAATAAGTAAAGTTCAGCCTCGCTAATCCAACTTGCCGAGTACTGTTGCGAAATATACCTAAAAGTAGAGGTTTTTGGCGGACCTCATCGATCAATGATGAAATATAAAAGGTAAAACACTTATATGCTAAGATCGATGATATTGCGTGTTCGACACGTCATCAACAAAGAGGAAACTAGTGATGAACAGTTTTAAGACAGCCCCTGGTCACCAGCTGCCATGTTGTGACTTCATTACGGCGCAAAAACCCTTTACTTATCTTTAGCATTGAAAACTACTAAGTTTGGAAGTGTTTTGCTAGCTTCCAAGCGCAGTAGACACCTTTTGGGCCTAGATCTGCTCTTTTGATTTTTTCATCGGAAATGATCCTTAATTTGTCCAGTTTAGAATTGTTTATTATTGTGTTTGCCTTCAGTGCAGAGCAGAGGATTTCCATCATTTACCTGTTCTGTTAAGTTTTTTCGGACATTCGTAAAGGAGAAATCAGCTCACTTCATAGCACTGATACCATATTAAAGGGAGATACGCGAAAAATTATTATTGTTGTTTCTTGCTATTTGAAAAATCCTGATTACAAAACTGTCAATTATTTTTGCATCTTCGGGAAAATTTTGGGAGGCCACTCACTTATTATCAAAATAGGTAACAGTTCCGATAAAATGCTGAAACCTTCACCCATCACTTACTTTTCGAAAACTATTTAAAGTTGAAAAGTAATGTTTTTTGTAATAAAAATGTCTGTTCTCCTGTATTTGTATTTGAATTAATTTTACAAAGCCTTTAAAAACTACAAAATGAATTAGTTTGCCCTAGAAACGAAAAAAACAATTACTCAGTCTTCAGCCGTTTCGTACCTCGGGTCTTGAGTCGTTTTCTGCTTCAGCCCCAGGATGACGAAACTTTTGCGTCAGAAAGGTCACGTGACCCCCTATGAAGTGCCTGTACCTTCTGATTGGTGAATTGTGATTTCTTAAAAGTCCTATATTTCTGTTTTATATTATTTTTGGCTGTGCTTTTTAAAATAATTTTTCTTCAACAGTTCAAAATTTTCAAGTCACTGCTTAGGAAAAATAGGACCATTTTTAGAGAAATTGATAGCCTTAGCCGGGGGTACGTCATTTAAATCGATAAGATATGTACCGGTAAAGTCGTCTAGAAATGTTGACTTTGAGAGTGATTTTAAGGCATTTGCAGGCCGAATTCGCAAAAATGAGAATAGGACTTCTGAAACAACTTTTAATGGCCTTTTGATCTAGCCAATAAAATTTGTTTCGCGTATCTCCCTTTAACACGCGCTTTGACGGGGGGCGGGTACCCGACCCCCTCGGGTTTTTCGGAGACAGCAGAAAAACTGCGGCACGTAGCGCCGCCATACTTGGCACACCTTTAGGCTCATCATTTCTACAACTTCTGTAACCATTTTTAAGGTTAGGTCATCTCAGGTCAGGTCACCAGTACAGGTCAAGTTACCTGACCTAAAAAAAGTTTACGATAGCATAAGTCGGAACAGGGTGAACTTATCCAATTGAAACTCATATCACATAATGGCCCCACCGAGTTCTCTAAAATATGTTCCGGTTTATTTGATATCGATGACCTAGGCTCAGGTACGAGACATGACCTCTCCATTGGAAATACATAGGAAAAATGGTTTTTACTAAATAACTCAGTAATGGATGGTGATAGAGCGTTTATTTTAGCTGCATTAGACTCGCCTTGTCTTTGCGGTTCTAATGATATGCATTTTATATAATTTGACCTTGACTTGACCCCAGGTCAGGTCAAATCCTGGATTTGACCTAGCAAGGTCAAATTATATATCATTCGATTCGGCTTGCTGCGGGGATTCATATAGTTCAAGTCGTTTTGCTCTATCTTTACTTGTTCAGATGTAATGGCCGAAAACCTTAATTTACATGTTATCCCTATGACGGCATGTTTTGACCTCTCGTGACTTTAAATGTGACCTGACAAAAAAATGGTTCAAATATTTTCGATGGAGAAGTGGACGGGCTACCCATCGCCGTTTACCGTTTTTCGCTACCTACCGTGGTTCTCGAGATCTTAGGGGGGTGGGTACCCGCCCCCTCGTCAAAGCGAAGGTGGCTCAGACCCCCGTCAATGCGCGTGTTAAAAGAATATTGCGGGTACTGTCACAGATCATTCAACTATAGCGCAAAGTGTTGCGGTAGCGATTTCGTTCTAGTATTTTATTGAATTTTTTTATATATTTGTATTCCCCTTACTCGGGAACATTTTTTGTTAAAAGCCATTTATCATACAACTCACTCATTATGTACAAGGCGGAAGTTTCCATTTTCTGGCACCCTTGCTGGACAGCGTAACCGCATTCTGCGGTGCACAGGCTGCTCCGGTCTTCCCAGGCTGCAGCTCTCGGCACAAGTCGAGCTCTAGTATGAGAGTCACGGGCGGAAGACCGGACCGGTGGATCATTTTAACCCTCGCCCCACCGGGAGGGGGCATCGATGGCCTCCCCTAAGGTTTTTCCGGAATAGCAAAAACAACGACGAGGCACAGCAACGCGGTTGAGGGCTCTACCTCTTACTGCAGCATTTTCCCCACCATCTCTGAAATTTTTACCCCGGGTCTACCAAGGTCAGGTCACCAGGCGAGGTCAACCAAGGTCACCTCACTTCAACTTTAGAGCTCTGTAAGAGCTACATTTCGAAGTCGATCGATTTGAAACTTGGGGTATAATAAATGAAGACCCCCGGATGTTTGGGTTCGATGTAGAGTTCGGTGAGTATTTTCCACCTGCATCGCTGAACGTGTCCAAAATGATGTTCTTGATCTGTGGGTATCCTCCATAGTAAATTTGATGTTTCGGTGTTGTGAGTTCAGATAAGTCGGGAGGTCTAGTAGTTGTTGGTAAGATTCAGTCCAAATTTCAATGGAGTCATCAATGTACCTTGCTTACAGGCCTAGCCTTATTTTCGCATTTTCCAAGGCAGGCTCTTTAAAGGGAATATGGCACATTGGTCGAATCCTGGAATTTAGTGTAATTAGGGTAACTTTTAGCCGGCAATCATGGAAGCATCCATGATTTCTCTGACAAAAATGTACAATTAGCTCAATATTTTGATTTTTAAAATGCCCCTTTAGTGAAAGAAATAAATATCTGCCTGTGGATAATGTCATGATCTGGCAACCACTACCATATTCAAAAGTCTTCAAGGGCTTCGATTGGCTGATGCTCGCTGTGCCGTCAGCATATGTCGTCACACCACCAACAGCTGACAACTGTGACCTGCTGCTAAGGGTACATGAGGGGTACATTTCAGGTAGTTTTTAGCTTTTCTCTACGGACATTTTTAGTTTCAAGACAAATGATATATTGAGTACCTACCGGGTTTTCCGGCATGCTTTACAACTTGGCTATCTCAGTCAAAATCACGTTATAAAGGTGCCACATTCCCTTTAAGTTTATGCATGAATATAATTGCTACTGGGACGGAAACTTTTGCGAAGGTGTATGGAAGCATTTCACTCCTGGAGCAACCGCCATTAGTACAGATTTTAGAAAAATCAAAAGACCATCCGAATATAAAAATAGTGAATTCCATTCATATCCGGAGACTAAAGTCACCTTTCAATAGAAATAGTCCATCCTAGTATGTCATGCCTGCGTAGCTTCTAGAGGGAATAAAACCGTATTCATGCTCATTTAATCTCTGCTAAACCTGCGAGGTCATGTTGAAATAATCACGTGTGTGTTTTTTGTGTCTAGGAGAAACAAATATGAGGCTTGTACTTGTTTCTGTCTACCAAAGCCTTAATACTTAATTGTCTACCATCTATGTTCTCTTCTCTCGGTTTGATGATGTCAAACGTTAAATATTATCGAATTTGACAAATAAGTGTTTCCCTTTTTAGATTTGGCCATTGCCTGAGGCTAAGAAAAATGTGTTACAACATGCCTCACATCCAGTGTTCCAGCATCTGAGATGTAAAAGTTCTGAAAGGCGCGGTGGTTTATGGCATGAGACCAGTCATTTGCGAAACCGCACCTCTGTGTAGTCTGGTTTGCGCTTGTGTTCGGGTGCTTTTGCCTCCATTTGGGAATCCCGTTGACGATACTCACCTGGGATGGAATATTGGTGTATGCGCAGAGAATCTGGCGTTGGCTTCCGACCATCGACTGCTGGACACGAATTGCTCTTTTTATATTTAAACCAGGCTTTTCAGAGCTGGACCAGTACTGGGCTCGAATGCATGATTCATAGCTTGGCCTTTTTGTATAAAGGCGACGATTTAGTGGAGGAATGGAAAGCTGCTTTCTGTATGGATTGTGCGGTCGTCTATTTTTTATTCGGTATAGTAGGGAATTAATTCATTAGAATTCCACGTTCTAAGTATAATTTGAATTTACATTTAAGCGCCCAGTAATTTATCCTATTTCTTGCATATAGTTGTTCTGGTCATGATTGTGGCTCGTGTTCTACCTCAGGCCTTACCAGTCATCTTAAACTTTTCTGCTGCTTGCGTTTGAAACCGTACACGTATATTTGCAGCTGTCAATGCACGAACAAACATCACCTAGAACACGGGGCAAAATGAAGTTAACTGTAAACCCTACAAACACTCCTCTCCCAGCCTCTATATCCCCCAATACGGCGATGCATAGTCATAACATGGGAGTTCTGAATCGAATTGGGGCATTGTTTGAGAACGGAGGCCGCTGAATAATGAAAAAGGAGACAAAGGACGGGATGTGTCTCGCATTAATTCAATAATTTCCCTATCCGCTGGTGTCGCGAATTTACGGGTGCCGCCGACGTGGGCGAGTATGGCGTTCAGAGAAGCAAGGCGCCATCGCATCGTCGGGCTTGGGTTCGCGCGCTCGCGACGGACGGCGACGGGGGCGGGCGGGGGCGACACGACAACGCGGTGATCCGCCAGACACACAGTGCAGTTAAGGCCCTGAACAACCACGCGCAGAGAGATGGGGTGCCTGGTGGTTCAGATGGTCCATATGATCGCTATTGCGCAGCCATTTCAATCGCTTGTGTTCGCTACGTTCGTCACTCGGATGTATGCCTTTGGACGTCGTGCCCATCGCTTCTGAGCTCGCCGCCTTTGTCGCTCGGATGATGGCCATTGTGTCGTCTCATCCATCGCCCCTGTGCTCGCTCGCATCCATCGCCCCTCGTTTCGCAGTTACCTCCCAAAATGACTCTTGTATAGGCTGCCTTGGATCTGCCGCAGCGTGCTATCTGAATAGCTTTCCACGTCGATGTATATTATGGTGACAAGACTGGTGCTAAATGAAACTTCCGTTTCACCATTGGCATTTTATTTAAATGAGCATGATTCCTATCAACCCACGGCGGACCGGTTGTCGCAGAATCTGAAACCTCATCCAAATGAAGGATTGCTCTCGCGTGAACCTGCTCTCATCATCACTACAGATCCACACAGTGTACATATATATGACGACGCATGCCCATCGTATTTTATTGCTTCCTAGCGAAGCCTCGTGAGCCTACATTCCTTTCTGCGTATGGTGGTGGGTCTCACAACACCTCGGCGCAGGCTGAAGGGTCCGGCAAGAACATACATAGTACTGCCCCCGGGCTGGCTTCAATAGGCGCGTCCGTGGCAGTATCGGCTCGCGGCCTCTTAGGTGCCTTTTCTGGGCTCTCGGGAGGCACTGGAGATGTGGAAGGAGATGATGCCGGTCTTCTCGTCGTTAAGGGCGTGGAGGAAGAGGTATTTGTGGCAGGTTGTCGCGTTTTTGTCGTTGAGGTAGATTTCTCTGTTGTCGTTGTTGTGGGCGCCACTGTTGTGGATACGACTTCTTGCGTCGTTGATTTGGGCCTCTGTGTCGTTGATGTGGACTGCTGTGTCGTTGCGATGGTCTCCTGTATGTTTGTACCGCCGCAAATGGAAGGGTCCGGTAGAAACAGACATAGTATTGCCCCCGGGCTGGCTTCAATAGGCGCGTCCGCGGCAATGTCGTCGCTTGGCCTCTCTGACGGCGGCGCTGCGGGCCGTCCCGCTGAATCGGCACTCCCTCCGGTAGCCGGAGGCGACGAGGATGGAGGTGGAGAGGCGGCTGTCGAAGCTGTGGTAGAGGACGGCGAGACCGATGACGGTGTTTTTGTCGTTGAGGTGGGTTTCTCTGTTGTCGTTGTACCAGGCGCCTTTGGAGTCGGAACTGTCTGCTCTGCCCTCTCTTCGGTTATGCTGGTGGGCAGTTTGGACGCCCCCTCTGCTCTTGGTGCCGCTGTTGTTGCTGGTACCTCCAACCCTGATGCCGCCGGCTTGGGGTCGCAGCAGACGAAAGACTGGGTGCCTGCGAAGCCACATATGGTGGGGGGACGTCTCTGGATGTCCTGCCGAGTCCGGTACTGCCAGCAGGCGACGATATCGACGCAACTCTGTCGCTCAGTGCACAGCTCGGCGCGGTCCCCGAAAGAAGCCGGGGCCGCCGCCGCCGCCGACAACAGACCCACCAGCACTGCCACCAACGCCTTCATAGCTAAAGCGGCCGGAGGCGGCGCACTGACCTGTCTACGGCTTCTGACCGGTGGGAATCACAACACTGCGCTATCGCACCGCGCGTCACTGTCTGTCCCTGTTACCGGAGTCAATACTGTCGTCCTGAGCGCCCCCTAGCGAGAGCACACCTGCTTGCAGGCACCTGCGGCCGAGGACTGGCCTCAGCCGGTTGTGACCAGCCGTCTTTGTTCTGGAGCGCACAGAGCAGCGATGAGAGCCTGCGGTGACCGCTACAGGTGTTGCCCGAGACTGGTACTATTGCAACAAGAAAAAAGGGACAGTAGATGACGGGTTTGAGGTTGCCTCGCATGCATCAGCTAGACTCGGGATTAAGGGTGATGGGGAGCGTCCGGGTTTCCGGCCGGTTGGAAATTCCGCTCTGGGGTGAATCACGGTGGCTGCGCCGGCTCGGTGACGACTTTCGTAGAAGTCGCCCGCCCTTCCCGCCCGACGTGGCCTTGGGAATCACCGGTGGGTGGAACGCACGCCGTGTGAAATCAGCGACGTCGGCCTCGCGTGCAATCTGCAATACTGTTGATGTTTGGCTTTAGCTTCAACCCCGACGTGTTAGGGGCCAATATTGTTCTTTGTTTCAGTCTTAGAGAAATGAAAAAAATAAGTCAGACACGATGGCTTTGCTTAAGACATCGGAACCAAATATATTCTCAAAGTTTTTCTTTTTGATGTTGTATTGTATCTATTTATTAGATATGGTATAGATTTTGTAATAATCTGCTCTATTAAGCCAGCATATTATGCGGCCCTTTCAAGGTATGTTCAAGGCCGGTGGGCTACCATCTGAAGATTTGAGTCTGTGGACCAGCGAAAGTTGCTTAAATATGATTCGATGATTGACGGTACCCGGGCGTTTAACACGCGCATTGACGGGGGGCGGGTACCCGCCCCCTCGGGTTTTTCGAAGATAGCAGAAAAACGGCGGCGCGTAGCGCCGCCGTACGTGGCATACCTTTTTTCTCATCATTTTTACAACTTTTGTGAAAATTTGAAGTTTAGGTCATCTCAGGTCAGGTCACCAGTAGAGGTCAAGTGACCTGACCTAAAAAAAGTTCAAGATGGTATAAGCTGGAGCAGGGTAAACTTATCCGATTGAAACTCATATCACATAATGGGGCCACTGAGTTCTCTAAAATATGTTCCGGTATGTTTGATATCGATGACCTAAGGTCAGGTATGAGGCATGACCTCTCCATTGGAAATACATGGGAAAAATGGTTTTTACTGAATAACTCAGTAACGGATGGTGATAGAGCGGTTATTTTAGCTGCATTAGACTTGCCTTGGCTTTGCGATTCGAATGATATGCATTCTATATAATTTGACCCTGACCTGACCTCAGGTCAGGTCAAATCCTTGATTTGACCTGGCAAGGTCAAATTATACATCATTCGATTCGGCTTTCTACGAATTTGACCTAGCAAGGTCAAATTATATATCATTCGATTCGGCTTTCTGCGAGGATTCATATAGTTCAAGTCCTTTTTTTCTATCTATAATTCTTTAGATGGAATGGCCGAAAAACTTGATTTACATGTTATCCCTATGATGGCATGTTTTGACCTCTCGTGACCTTTGATGTGACCTGACAAAAAATGGTTCAAATATTTTCGATGGAGAAGTGGATGGGCTACCCAACGCCGTTTACCGTTTTTCGCTACCTACCGTGGTTCTCGAGATCTTAGGGGGGCGGGTACCCGCCCCCCGTCAAAGCGAAGGTGGCTCAGACCCCCGTCAATGCGCGTGTTAAGTGCCGCTGACGCTTCCAGGTATATTGCGGGTACTGTCGCAGATCGTTCAACTATAGCGCAAAGTGTTGCGGTAGCGATTTCCTTCTAGTATATTTGTAGAGTTTTTATATATTTTTGTATTCCCCTTATTCGGGAACATTTTTTATTAAGAGCCATCTATCATACAGCTCACTCATTATGTACAAGGCGGAAGTTTCCATTTTCTGGCACTCTTGCTGGACAGCGGCACCGCATTCTGCGGTGCACAGGCTGCTCCGGTCTTCCCAGGCAGCAGCTCTCGGCACAAGTCGAGCTCTAGTATGAGAGTCACGGGCGGAAGACCGGACCGGTGGATCATTTTAAGGCCGCTCAGGCCCGTGCACCCACAAACAGGGACGCCGGCTGGCACGGGGCTGATTCCATCGTTGTGGCGAGCACTTTCCAGTGTGCCGCCATCTCCTGGGTAGGAGGCGGCCGCGGAAAAAGCTGGCACAGGTCAGCCTCGATCCAAGGGCCATCCACACCCAAGCATGGCGTTTGTGCCAACTGCGCAGCGGGGATGATATATTTGCGGCGTATTAATTGCAGTTATCCTGGGGATATAGATATAAACTGAATGAAAACAGTTGACTTTTATTTTGATGTGCATTATTATTGTTATTATACACAAATTAGCTATGTTTTATCAAGTTGGAAAGCAAGTTGTAGAGGAAAGCCAAGTTGTAAAGCAAGTTGGAAAACCCGGTACTCAATATATCATTTGTCTTGGAACTCGAGATTGCCGTAGGAAAAAGCTAAAACCTACCTGGAATGTACCCCTCATGTACCCTTAGCAGCAGGCCACAGTTGTTATGGCTGTCGGTGTGACGACATATGCTGACTTCACGGTGGGTATCAGCAAATCGAAGCCCTTGAAGCGTATTGAAGATGGTAGTGGTTGCCAGATCATGACATCATCCACAGGCAGATATTTATTTCTCTCCCTAAAGGAACATTTTAAAAATAGAAATATTTAGCTGATTGTACATTCTTTCTGATAAATCATGGACGTTTCCATGATTTTCGGCTAAAAGTACCCCTAATTATAATAAATTCCAGGATTCGACCAAGGTGCCACATTCCCTTTAAGTCTTCCGGGGTCTGATCGGCGTATTTGGGTAGCTCGCGCGCTCGGCTCGGCCAATGACATTCTGTATGTGCTGGGTGTCGTGGCTTCGTGCCCACCCAGAGGCAGGATTTGGGCCCTGCTCTAGCTCAAGCCTAATTCTTTCCCCTTCCGCCTCCGATGCCGTATGATCTGAGCAGTTGATGTGTCGTTAAACCCCCAAAAATTATAATATTCAGTGTTTAAGTATCTTCTGGAATGATGAACGGAATCTGACTCATTAGTAGCGCATACTTCATGCTATAAATGTCCTATATTCCATAAATCTGGTTCGCTCGTGGGCTCTGGGTCTTCTGAACAGAAATTTGTTGAAGACAACCTCTCCTGATAGCGACACGTAATCCAGCCTATGTAATTCGTGATAATATTCTTAAGGAAAACCGAACTGGCATGTCTTCCAGAACGAAAACACTAGCCGGGGTCTGATGATCCAGGAAGGTTCCCTTATAGGTCTTCCAATAATGAACGGAACCTCAATGGAACGAAACGTGGCCAGTCCACGTTAGCTGGGGCTAGGTTCCACAATGAGGTTGTCCGATAGCTGAAAAAACTGCCGTACATGCTCGGTTCGCACACGCGGTAGGTGAGGACCACTCGCGTTGGTAGCTCTGTTTTCCTGCCTGAGACTTCCCAACGATATGTGAAACGGTGACGCAAACGGAACCGGGGTATTAACCCCGGTACTGCGTAGAGGCGATGAAGTCAATGGGCAAACGCAACTGTTATCTGTGCCCAAAAAGGGATATTCTGCCTCGCAAATAAGAATCACAATCCTAGAGGTAGGAAAGCAGTGACAACACCTGGCCTAAACAGCAAAACCATCCACCTTTGAGCTGGGCTGGCTAAACTTTCCGACAGTGGCTATGAAGAGCTCGGTGAATGGCTCGGTACAAAGCCTCTGCCAATTTGTCATTCCTGAAAGTTGGCTGGTATTTGAGCGCCTTAATCTGAAAGATTCTGACATGAAATGACTCCGTTGAGAAGCTGATGACTGGTATAGCTTCCCCGGTTTCAAGGTATTCCAGAACTTACTGTCGCGAACGGTTCCACAGAACGTGGTGTGAAGCTAGTGAAAGATTTCGTGAGCCATCCAAAGGGTAGAAATATGGAACAGGCTCTTCTTCTAGCAGTATCAGAGCTCTTAAACAGTTTGCAGGAGAACAGGAGAAGCACCTGCTTCAACGACGTCCTCCAACGAAAGTTACCAGAGCTAGGGCTTGCCTCCGGAAGGCATTCCTGTTCTGTGGGAATTTAGAGTGCTAGGCCGGTGAACCATGTCATTCCAGGTCTCATGTGGAATAAAATGTATTTATATTGCGCTGCAAGTACATCTAACAAGTAATATACCTGCATGTTAAAGCCTGACTACCGTTCTTATACGCACGCACATGCCACGCTGTCTTTACTGGTAGGTTGTGCACCCCTTTCATCCCAATTTAACAACGGGAGACCAACGCCGGGCAGCCACTCTGGCGCCTGTAACATGAAATCTTTAACCGTTTTGAGGCGATAATTTCCCATTGTCGTAGACGCTTGGAATGTGGCTCACTTACTTACTTACTTATGGCTTTTTATTAGGCGTTCTGTGCATAGCACCTTTGCCCGCCTCTAAAGGAGTGTGTGGGAGAATTTTTAGAATTTTGCGTGAGGGCAAGCTACGTTAGTCTGTTGAAGCAATGGGGGTTATTTCAAGTAATGGGTTGCAAGATGTTTTAGCTTGTGAATGGACGGTCGTGGCAATGGCATAGCCATGCCAAGGGAGGTCTTTTGATAAATTTAGACCCGCAGAGTGCGAAGGTTATCCATGTGGTTGAAGACCTTAAATTTAGAATTTGGAATTTAGAATTTAGAATTTTGTGTGTCAGCTAATGATGTCCGCTTGTCTACGTTACTCGAAATCCTCCGTTAAATCAATAATTTTCATATTTTAGAAAGTGCGCTAAACACCTGGCCAGGGTGCCGCGAATTTACCCTGCAACCCGGAGGTGAGGTTGCAGCTCCCCTCTCCGGCTGGGCAGCCGCCGCGCAGAGGAAAAGAAGTGTGAGAGGACAGTTAGATTGTTAGTAAGAGTATGAGTGTGGTTAGCATAGAGCCGCAGTGAAAGGTATCACTGCGGTGAAGAAGTCTAACCTAATTAACCTAACCTGATTTCAAAGCTAGCCTAACATAACCTATCCTTAGCCTACGATAAACCATTTAAAGGTTAAACAACTATTGCTTAAATTTTGCAGTGGATCATCTGTGACATGAATGGCTAATTTGAAAATAGGCAAGTCCTACTTTGAGGGTGCACCGTGCACCCTCCATCATATATACTGGGAGGGGTGATTTATAGAAACTTCTCTAGCCCAGAGTCCTTTAGAAATGTAAAGAGTTTTTCGAGTAGCTCAGGATGGTCGTTACCGAGCAGAGTTTTTAGGTCTACAGGGATGTTTTGGATTCGGCAGTAATCTAGCATGGGTTGCCGATGGGTATTGTGCTGGGGACAATTGATGAGAATGTGATAGGGATTCTCCATTGCGTCGCAGGTACCACAGGTACCCTCGTTCCAATAGGCATTTAATTTTGTGTGTCCATTTCTGAGTCTGGTTAGAATAACCTCGCGCCGGCGACTCTTTTGGTTGGAACTGGGCCAGTGGCCGATGTTAGGCTTGATATAGAATAGGTGGGCGCTGTGGTTTGTTGTCCAGTTATTTTGAATTTGCTTCCGGATACTGTCCTGGAGGAGATCTTTGCTATCATCTCCAGACCACATTAAGGGTGCGATCTCTCTAAGTTCTAGGGGCTTTTTTGCCTGCTCATCGGCCTTTTCATTTCCTTGAATTTTGCAGTGGCCCGGGATCCAAAGAAAAGAGACATCAGGGGTATCATCGATACCTTTCTGAATATCTGCTATAACGTGGTGGCTGGGGTTGACTACGTTACTGACGGCCTGCAGGACAGATTTAGAGTCTGAACAGATGACGGCTGAGTTGATATTTTGGGTTCTGATTATGGCTAATGCATCTAGGATGGCAACAGCCTCGGCTGTGAAGATAGAGCAGTTGTCCGGAAGTCTTTTCTGTAGGAAAATATTTTGCCCCCAGATGCCGAGGCCTACTTTTTCGCCTATTTTGGAGCCGTCTGTAAATATAAAGGTCTTGTCCGCGTTGCAAGATCGGAACTCTAGGAATTTCTGGGAGACTTCTTCCTCTGAGAAGTCCGTTTTACGGGAAGTGAAAAGAAATTCCACTTTGGGCTCTTTCCGAGTCCAGAAACGGGAGAGTGGGGGTTTGCCTATTGTTGCTGGCAGTGCAAGATTTAGGCTTTCCAGGGTTTTCGCTACTCTGTGCTTAAATGGGGGCCACTTCTGTAGAGTGGCTTTATTTGCTCGTCTGGGATGGGCGAAACATTGTTTTGCCGGGTGGTTTTAGGTGGATTGGACCTTAATGTAGTAAGAAACAAGCTGGGCGTCGCGTCTTGTCTGCAGTGGGCATAGCCCGCTATCAGTTAGCAGGCTGGTGATGGGGGATTCTCTGAGCGCGCCTGTGGCTGCCCGGATACTGGCATTTTGGACTCGCTCTAGCTTTAGTTTATTGGTCTTGTTCGTCGAGTAAAAAACGAACGAATTATACTCGAGAATGGACCGTATCAGGGACTTGTAGAGCATAAGCAGGGTCTTTCGATCCCCGCCATACTCTGTGCCGCCGAGCATGCGGAGAATGTTGACTCGCTTTTGACAGCTAGAGACGACTTTGGTGATATGCTCATTGAAACTCAATCGGGAATCTAGGGTGACGCCCAAGAATTTGAAGCTATTGGTGCATTCAATAGGTTTACCCGAGATTTGGAGCCGTGGAGGTTCGTGTCTGGAATGCGCTCTGGCAAAGACAACGACTGATGATTTTTCCGCCGAGAGTGATAGACCCATTAAACTACACCAATTATCGATGTCGTTTAAGCTATCCTGCAACTGCGTAGTTGCATGTTGGAATTCTGGTTCATTATACCGCCTGGTATCGATTGCAGTGGATTTCCAAATGGCGACATCGTCCGCAAAAAGGGAGTAATTTATTCCAGGCGGTAGCTTTTTGGCGAAGAGATCATTGATCATTACTAGAAAGAGGGTGGGGGACAGAACGCTACCCTGGGGTGTGCTTTGGTCTTGGGTTGCCAGGTAGGAGAATGTGGTGCCACAACGGACTTTAAATTTTCGGTCCTTGAGGAAGTTTTCAATGAATTTTGCAAGGTGGCCACGAATTGCTAGCTTGCGTAATTTAAACAAAAGGGCGTCTTTTTGTACGCGATCGAACGCCGATTTAATGTCTAGGAATGCGGCTATTGTTACTTGCTTTTTGTAAAAGCCATTCTGGATGTCACTGACTAGTTTCACCAAATTGTCAGTGGTGGCTCGCCCGCGCCGGAAGCCTGATTGCATAGCATCAAGTTTCTTTTCGAGGATCTCGTAAAGTCTAACGTTTACCATGCGCTCGACATGTGGCTCACTGAAATCAGAATTGAACGTATAATGGGAAAAGCGTGTTTCAGTCTGAAAAGCAAGAAGTTTTTTAACGACCCTAGTGTTACATTCACCCGTGAGGCTAGATTCGCGGGTATGGCAAATATTTGTGCCAGAAGGGCACTGGGGCAGGGGCGTAGCCAAGGGGGGCGGCAGGGACAGCCGCCCGTCCCTGAGGGCCCGAAGGTCCCCCTGAGGACACGAGCCGCGCGAAGCACGGCTCGTCCGCAATATGTTCTGTGACCAAATTTGGCATTTTATACCAGGCAGGGCCCTCTTAAGCCCTCTTCAGCACTCTATTCTGTAACAAGGAGGGCCCTTTATACCCATCAGGGCCCTTTTGGCTCTGTCGTAGGACCCTTTTCGGGGTGCCGCCCCTCCCTGAGCGAAATCCTGGCTACGCCCCTGCACTGGGGTGTGGACATATCGTATCGCACGAATGTGCTCTTTAGGGCGTTTCTTCATTGCCATGATACACGGATGCGGAGACCAGATTTCCTAACTAGGGAGTTGACCTTTGCGCTCAGAGGTTCATCTACAGAGGGAGTACTAAATAGCCGTCCGCTGAGATACTCCGTCGTTGGTGCTGTCGTTGGTGTCACTGACCGTTGGTCTGTTGCTTTCGGTCGTGTTGAACTTCATAAAGTAGTCCTTTTGTGAGCCCCTTTGGGTATGCCTTTCGTTGTAGCTGCTCCTGTGTTTTCTTGATAGAGCTGGATTTTGTCTTCTGGTTGGAGGACAGCTCGATTGCTCGTCAAAATTCTCCTTAAATTGCGACCTTCTTTGTCGATATGGCTGGATTGAGGTATCATGAATGAAGACCCCCGGATGTTTGGGTTCGATGTAGAGTTCGGTGAGTATTTTCCACCTGCATCGCTGAACGTGTCCAAAATGATGTTCTTGATCTGTGGGTATCCTCCATAGTAAATTTGATGTTTCGGTGTTGTGAGTTCAGATAAGCCGAGGTCTAGTAGTTGTTGGTAAGATCCAGTCCAAATTCCAATGGAGTCATCAATGTACCTTGCTTACAGGCCTAGCCTTATTTTCGCATTTTCCAAGGCAGACTCTTTAAAGGAAATATGGCACCTTGGTCGAATCCTGGAATTAAGTGTAATTGGAGCAACTTTCAGTCGGAAATCGTGGAAGCGTCCATGATTTCATTGTAAAAATGTAGAATTAGCTCAATATTTTGATTTTTTTAAAATGCTGCTCTAGGAAAAGAAATAAATATCTGCTTGTGGATGATGTCATGATCTGGCAGCCACTGCCATATTCGATAAGCTTCAAGGGCTTCGATTGGCTGATGCTCGCTGTGACGTCAGCATGTGTCGTCACACCAACAGCTGACAACTATGGCCTGCTACTAAGGTTACATGCGGGGTACATTTCAGGTAGTTTTTAGCTTTTCTCTACGGAAATTTTGAGTTTCAAGACAAATTATATATAGAGTACCGGGTTTTCTGCCTTGCTTTACAACTATCTCATCTCAGTTATGTATCTCAGTTAAAATCACGTTATAAAGGTGCCACATTCCCTTTAAGTTTGTGCATGAATATAATTACTACTGAGACGGAAACTATTTTGCGAAGGTGCATGGAAGCATTACACTCCTAGAACAACCGCAATCAGTACAGATTTTAGAAAAGTCAAAAGACCATCCGAACATAAAAATAGTGAATTTCATTCATATCCGGAGCCTTACGTCACCTTTCCAATAGAAATAGTGCATCCTGGTATGTCATGCCTGCGTAGCTTCTAGAGCGATATAAAACCGTATTCATGCTCATTTAATCTCTGCCAAACCTGCGGGTCATTTGAATAATCACGTTTTTGTTTATAAAAAATATGAGGCTTGTATTGTTTCTGTCTACAGGGCCTTATTACTTACACCGCATTGACGGGGTCTGCCACCTTCGCCTTGACGGGGTCCCTCCTAAGATCTCGAGAACCGTGCTAGGTAGCGAAAATCAGTAAAAGGCGTTGGATAGCCCATCCACTTCTCCATCGAAAATATTTGAACCAATTTTTTGTCAGGTCACATTGAAGGTCACTAGAGGTCGAAACATGCCGTAATAGGGATAACATTTAAATTAAGGTTTTCGGCCATTACATCTGAACAAATAAAGATAGAGCAAAACGACTTGAATTGTATGAATCCCCGCAGCAAGCCGAATCAGATGATATATAATTTGACTTGCTAGGTCAAATCCAGGATTTGACTTGACCTGAGATCAGGTCAAGGTCAAATTATATAAAATGCATATCATTAGAACTGCAAAGACAAGGCGAGTCTAATGCAGCTAAAATAAACGCTCTATGACCATCCATTACTGAGTTATTCAGTAAAAACCATTTTTCCTATGTATTTCCAATGGAGAGGTCATGTCTCGTACCTGAGCTTAGGTCATCGATATCAAATAAACCGGAACATATTTTAGAGAAATCGGTGGGGCCATTATGTGATATGAGTTTCAATCGGATAAGTTTACCCTCTTCCGACTTATGCTATCTTAAACTGGAGGTCAGGTTACTTGACCTGTACTGGTGACCTGACCTGAGATGATCTAACCTTAAAATTTTGACAAAAGTTGTAAAAATGATGAGGGAAAAGGTATGCCAAGTACGGCGGCGCTATGCGCCGTCGTTTTTATGTTATCTCCGAAAAACCCGAGGGGGGCGGGTACCCCCATCAATGCGCGTGTTAATTGTCTGCCATCTATGTTCTCTTCTCTCGGTCTGATCACGCGTCAAACGCGAAATCTTATCGACTTTGGCAAACAAGTGTTTCCCTTTTTTGAATTTAGCCATTGTGTGAGGCCAGCAAAAAATGTGTTGCAACATGCCTCACATCCAGTGTTCCAGCATCTGAGATGTAAAAGTTCAGAAAGGCGCGGTGGTTTATGGCATGAGACCAGTCATGTGCGAAACCGCACCTCTGTGTAGTCTGGTTTGCGCTTGCGGTCGGGTGCTTTTGCCTCCATTTGGGAATCCCGTTAACGATACCTACCTGGGATGCAGGACTGGTGTATGTGCAGAGAATCTGGTGTTGGCTTCCGACCGTATCGACTGCTGGGCACGAATTGCTCTTTTTATATTTAAACCAGGCTTTTCAGAGCTGGACCAGTACTGAGCTAAAATGCATGATTCATAGCTTGGCCTTTTTGTATAAATGCGACGATTTAGTGGAGAAATGGAAAGCTGCTTTCTGTATGGATTATGCTGTCGTTTTTTATTCGGTATTGCAGGGAGTGAATTCATTAAAATTCCACGTTCTAAGCATAATTTGAATTTACCTTTAAGCGCCCAGTAATTTCTCCTATTCTTGCATATAGTTGTTCTGGTCATGATTGTGGCTCGTGTTCTACCTCGTGGCCTACCAGTCATCTTAAACTTTTCTGCTGCTTGCGTTTGAAACCGTACACGTATATTTGCAGCTGACAATGCACGAACAAACATCATCTAGAACACGGGGAAAATGGAGTTAACTGTAAACCCTACAAACACTTCTTTCCCAGCCTCTATATCCCCAATACGGCGATGCATAGTCATAACATGGGAGTTCTGAATCGAATTGGGGCATTGCTTGAGAACGGAGAGCGCTGAATAATGGAAAAGGAGATAAAGGACGGGATGTGTCTCGCATTAATTAAATAATTTTCCTATCTGCTGGTGTCGCAAATTTAGGGGTGCCGCCGACGCGGGCGAGTATGGCGTTCAGAGAAGCAAGGCGCCATCGCATCGTCGGGCTCGGGTTCGCGCGCTCGCGACGGACGGCGACGGGGGCGGGCGGGGGCGACACGACGACGCGGTGATCCGCCAGACACACAGTGCAGTTAAGGCCCTGAACAACCACGCGCAGAGAGGTGGGGGTGCCTGGTGGTTCAGATGGTCCATGTGATCGCTATTGCGCAGCCATTTCAATCGCTTGTGTTCGCTACGTTCGTCACTCGGATGTATGCCATTGGACGTCGTGCCCATCGCTTCCGAGCTCGCCGCCTTTGTCGCTCGGATGATCGCCATTGTGTCGTCACATCCATCGCCCCTGTGCTCGCTCGCATCCATCGCCCGTCGTTTCGCAGTTACCTCCCAAAATGACTCTTGTATAGGCTGCCTTGGATCTGCCGCAGCGTGCTATCTGAATAGCTTTCCACGTCGATGTATATGATGGTAACAAGACTGGTGCTAAATGAAACTTCCGTTTCACCATTGGCATTTTATTTAAATGAGCATGATTCCTATCAACCCACGGCGGACCGGTTGTCGCAGAACCTGAAACCTCATCCAAATGAAGGATTGCTCTTGCGTGAACCTGCTCTCATCATCACTGCAGATCCACACATTGTACATCTATGTGACGACGCATGCCCATCTTATTTTATTGCTTCCTAGCGAAGCCTCCTGAGCCTACATTCCCTTCTGCGTGTGGTGGTGGGTCTCACAACACCTCGGCGCAGGCTGAAGGGTCCGGCAAGAACATACATAGTACTGCCCCCGGGCTGGCTTCAATAGGCGCGTCCGTGGCAGTATCGGCTCGCGGCCTCTTAGGTGCCTTTTCTGGGCTCTCGGGAGGCACTGGAGATGTGGAAGGAGATGACGCGGTCTTCTCGTCGTTGGGGCCTAGAAGAAGGATTTGCGGTGTGTTTTTGTCGTTGGCAGATTTTCTGTTGTGTTGTTTGGGCGCCATGTTGTGATACGACCTCTTGCGTCGTTGATTTGGGCCTCTGTGTCGTTGATGTGGACTGTGTGTCGTTGCGATGGTCTCCTTATGTTTGTACGCCGCAAATGGAAGGGTCCGGTGAAACTGTATTGCCCCCGGGCTGCTTCATAGGCGCGTCCGGCATTCGTCTCGCGGCCTTTGGTGCCTTTTCTGGGCTCTCGGAGGCACTGGAGATGTGGAAGGAGATGACGCCGGTCTTCTCGTCGTTGGGGCCGTGGAGGAAGAGGGATTTGCGGCAGGTTGTCGCGTTTTTGTCGTTGGGGTAGATTTCTCTGTTGTCGTTGTTGTGGGCGCCACTGTCGTGGATACGACCTCTTGCGTCGTTGATTTGGGCCTCTGTGTCGTTGATGTGGACTGCTGTGTCGTTGCGATGGTCTCCTGTATGTTTGTACTGCCGCAAACGGAAGGGTCCGGTAGAAACCTACATAGTATTGCCCCCGGGCTGGATTCAATAGGCGCGTCCGTGGCAGTATCGTCTCGCGGCCTCTGTGGTGCCTTCTCGGGGCTCTCGGGAGGCACTGGAGATGTGGAAGGAGATGACGCGGGTCTTCTCGTCGTTGGGGTCGTGGAGGAAGAGGGATTTGCGGCAGGTTGTAGCGTTTTTGTCGTTGGGGTAGATTTCTCTGTTGTCGTTGTTGTGGGCGCCACTGTTGTGGATACGACCTCTTGCGTCGTTGATTTGGGCCTCTGTGTCGTTGATGTGGACTGCTGTGTCGTTGCGATGGTCTCCTGTATGTTTGTACTGCCGCAAATGGAAGGGTCCGGTAGAAACCTACATAGTATTGCCCCCGGGCTGGATTCAATAGGCGCGTCCGTGGCAGTATCGTCTCGCGGCCTCTGTGGTGCCTTTTCGGGGCTCTCGGGAGGCACTGGAGATGTGGAAGGAGATGACGCGGGTCTTCTCGTCGTTGGGGTCGTGGAGGAAGAGGGATTTGCGGCAGGTTGTAGCGTTTTTGTCGTTGAGGTAGATTTCTCTGTTTCGTTGTTGTGGGCGCCACTGTTGTGGATACGACCTCTTGCGTCGTTGATTTGGGCCTCTGTGTCGTTGATGTGGACTGCTGTGTCGTTGCGATGGTCTCCTGTATGTTTGTACCGCCGCAAATGGAAGGGTCCGGTAGAAACAGACATAGTATTGCCCCCGGGCTGGATTCAATAGGCGCGTCCGTGGCAATGTCGTCGCTTGGCCTCTCTGACGGTGGCGCTGTGGGCCGTCCCGCTGAATCGGCACTCCCTCTGGTAGCCGGAGGCGACGGGGATGGAGGTGGAGAGGCGGATGTCGAAGCTGTGGTAGAGGACGGCGAGACCGATGATGGTGTTTTTGTCGTTGAGGTGGGTTTCTCTGTTGTCGTTGTACCAGGTGCCTTTGGAGTCGGAACTGTCTGCTCTGCCGTCTCTTCGGTTATGCTGGTGGGCAGTTTGGACGCCCCCTCTGCTCTCGGTGCCGCTGTTGTTGCTGGTACCTCCAACCCTGATGCCGCCGGCTTGGGGTCGCAGCAGACGAAAGGTTGGATGCCTGCGAAGCCACATATGGTGGGGGGGACGTCTCTGGATATCCTGCCGAGTCCGGTACTGCCAGCAGGCGACGATATCGACACAACTCTGTCGCTCAGTGCACAGCTCGGCACGGTCCCCGAAAGAAGCCGGGGCCGCCGCCGCCGCCGACAACAGACCCACCAGCACTGCCACCAACGCCTTCATAGCTCAAGCGGCCGGAGGCGGCGCACTGACCTGTCTACGGCTTCTGGCCGGTGGGAATCACAACACTGCGCTGTGGCACCGCGCGTCACTGTCTGTCCCTGTCACTGGAGTCAGTCCTGTCGTCCTGAGCGCCCCTTAGCGAGAGCACACCTGCTTGCAGGCACCGGCGGCCGAGGACTGGTCTCAGCCGGTCGTGACCAGCCGTCTTTGTTCTGGAGCGCACAGAGCAGCGATGAGAGCCTGCGGTGACCGCTACAGGTGTTGCCCGAGACTGGTACTATTGCAACAAGAAAAAAGGGACAGTAGATGACGGGTTTGAGGTTGCCTCGCATGCATCAGCTTGACTCGGGATTAACCCTCGCCCCACCGGGGGGCCATCGATGCCCCCCCTAAGGTTTTCCGGGATAGCAGAAGAACGAAGAGGCGCAGCACCGCGGTTGAGGGCTCTACCTCTCACTGCATCATTTTCCCACCATCCCTGAAATTTTTTACCCCGGGTCACCCAAGGTCAGGTCACCAGACGAGGTCAACCAAGGTCACCTCACTTCAACTTTAGAGCTCTTTAAGAGCTACATTTCAAAGTGGATCAATTTGAAACTTCCTACACTTTATGGCCCCTCCAGGGTCTACAAGGTGTATATCCGGGATTTTTTGATTTCGTGCCCTGAGGTCAGGTCACGAGGTGACCTCTCCCATTGAAAAAGGATGGGAAAAGCTGTCTTATGATCTAAAAGTCACAAAAGCGATTGAAAATGCTCAGCCTGATCAGAAAACCGTTCTTGGACACCCTTTCACGGATTCAAGGGGCCATATTTGCCCTTTGACCTCTCCAAGGTCATCCAAGGTCACCAGGGGTCAAAAACAGTATTTTGGCAATAACTTTTGACATAGTTAAGCTAGAGCGCTGAAACAAGCACCATCGTGTTTGTCTCGTCATTGGCTTTCATTTGATATACGGCAAGGTCACTTTCTGACCTTTCGTGACCTCAGATCATCTTAGGTCACGAGGTGACCTCTGGAGGTCAAACCACTGGCGGGAGTTCTTTACGTTTCACATAGCGGAAAAAGGACTGACAATTTTCTATCAAATGTACTTTAACAGACCTCAATAGCTCTAATGGCATAAGAGTTATGCCCAGTTTGCTTAAGCATTGCATATTTGAGTGAAAATAGCCGATCTTGACCTAATTTGACCTCTGGAGGTCAAACCATTGACCTGAGCACTAAAACATGTGAAGTAATTTCTTACTGAGTTCACGCAAGCTTTCTATTGCACTGTGAAGATTTGCGCTAGCGCACATATTTTCGGAGTTAGAGGGGGGCCATCGATGGCCCCCCGGTGGGGCGAAGGTGGCGCTGGACCCCCGGTGGGGCGCGGGTTAAAGGTGATGGGGAGCGTCCGGGTTTCCGGCCGGTTGGAAATTCCGCTCTGTGGTGAATCACGGTGGCTGCGCCGGCTCGGTGACGACTTTCGTAGAAGTCGCCCGCCCTTCCCGGCTGACGTGGCCTTGGCAATCACCGGTGGGTGGAAGGCACGCCGTGTGAAATCAGCGACGTCGGCCTCGCCTGCAATCTGCAATACCGCTGATGTTTGGCTTTAGCTTCAACCCCGACGTGTTAGGGGCCAATATTGATCTCAGTTCCAGTCTTAGAGAAATTAAAAATAACTCCGACACGATGGCTTTGCTTACGACATCGGTACCAAATATGTTCCTCAAAGTTTTTCTTTTTGGGTGAATGTTGTAATAATCTGCGCTATAAGCCAGGATATCATGCCAGGGCACCTTTCAAGGGATTTTCAAGGCCAGTGGGCTACCATCTGAAGATTTGAGTCTGTGGACCAGCGAAAGTTGCTTAAATATGATCCGATGAGTGGCCGTACCCGAGCGTTCAAATGCTGCTGCCGCTGTTAGGCGTGGAGCCCGCTGTGTTGCGGCCAGGAGCCCGATAATAACTTTATAATCTTCCCCCAATCCAGGATAGGAAATTGATGTAGAACCGGTGATAGTCACAAAAAAATAACCAACATGATTTATTATAGGACTTAGGTTGACAACCAAATATTGTATCTGCCTTAAACAGGTATTATGTTTGAAACCCACGTAATAGATGAGTCTCAAACCACTAGGAACCCGTCGCATCGGGCAGAGGCTTCCAAGGGCACGTATTTTTGAGAATGGTTAAGTAATTATGTATAATTCTTGGTATGCAGCCAGCATTCTATTCATACTAAACTAATTGGAGCAATCTACTTTTGATACCTCTAAGTACAGTTAACACGGTAGTTATACCGGCACTGTCTTACTGTACCCAACGAGCACGGGTGCCGGCGATGGAAAATAGGGTAAGGCAGAGAGAAGCTACGGCACAAACAGCTGTAACTTCTTTCTGACAACTTTGACAGCGTTGTGTAAAAAGCGCCAAATCCTGTATTGTGTCGAGCTCAATTCATACGGAGTGGTGTTTGCAGGGAGCTTGATCCGATGCCGGTGCGGATACGATGGCGAGGGCATGTATAATATATAGGTGCCTGGATTTGGCGCGAATTATTGCCAGTAACGTAGGGGCTTGAATAACGTCGGTGAAGGTCCCGACTTTGCGTGACCGTTAACAGAAAGGCGTGATAATTTGTGAACATGTATTTAGAGAAATGAAATTTCATGGCTTAGTGTTAGAGTAACATCAAAGTATGCAAAGTCAGTAGTTTTGTTACCGTACGGATGTGCAGCGCTCGTGAGGTTTCGCCTACGTATGCATAAGACTTAAACATGAGCGACACAGCCTGACAAGGCCCGGCCCGACGGTCACGCTAATGCAAAGCTTACATCTCAGAAAGGGTGCAACATGCAGCTCCTGTTATAGCCGAAACAATTTGTGTGCTGACTCAGCATATTAGAGATGGATGGGGTGTTAGCGAAGCTCATGGGACGTGCAAAAGCAGGGGCATGTCAAAGCTTCAAATTGCTGACGCTTATTACGACTTACCTCTGTTTTGGCTGATGTCTTTATGCAGCGATCACAAGTCTGTCATCAAACGGAAGAAAAGGGTATGCCACATTCAGAATATCTTACAGGAGGGTGCCTTTCCGTTTTGCTTAGCATTAACAGAGGCTTGGGGCCGATTTGAAAAGGCGATATAACTAAACATGTCGAGAGCATTTTATCAAATCATTTAATAAGTGGATGCAGCTGGTCTTTCTGCATAGAACGCTACCCAAATTTCAAAATCAAAAGAATGCGACGTACGCTTTTCTTCTGCGGGACGGCAGCAATGCTATGATTTAAGAGGGAGAGGTCAATTGAAAGACGCGACAAGTCAAACTGCTCGTGTTTAAGTGCACGGGAAATGGGTGAGCGGATTTCACCCGCAGGCCATAATTCAGTATGTATTAATCCGACTGGGATACATGTACGCTATATATTCGGGCTGATCTAAGTGCAGCCCTCGCTCTCTCGTGTGGGCCTGCTTGGTCTTTGGGATGTGGCTGCTGATCGCACCAAGCCAGGCGAGAAGGTAGCGATGCCAAACTTATAGCGCGGTCATAGGTGTTACCGGGTCAGATAAGCAGTCATGTGGCGGCTTCATGGTGAATATAAGATCCGTGCTCCGAAGCACATTCTAACCCTGAGAAAAGTCCCAGCTAAGCACCGTTGACTTATGAATTTTGCGCATTGTTTTGCTATATATGGCAAATGAAAGGTAATCAGGAGGATGAATACAATAAATGTAATTCTCACAGCGATTGTTGTTTTTTTTAAATTCATTCCTAATTGATATCCCCAATAATTTGAGGGACCATTTTTTATCATAAAGCCCCTCTTCTCCCAGTGCACTGAGAGAAGCGGCGCTTTATGATAAAACAATGACATGGAGGATAAAACTGCAGTGGTTCCCAGCCCTTCGGATTTTTTTACTGGGAACCAGTGCTCTTCTCGTCATGAACAGCTGAATAACGTGCCTGGCATACAATTGCCTCTTTCGAAAGGGCTGTCTCGTCATGAACAGCTGAATAAGGTGCCTAGTACAATGGCCCTTTTCGAAAGGGCTGTTGTATGCTTTGCTGAAAGTTTTGACCCCATAACTAGGTTTATTTTGCAAAGTGGGAAATAAAGCTCCCGATATAAATGTAAGAGCTCCCTTTTGGCCCCTGAAGTGTGCCCATTCATGTCTATCTCTTTTTTGGTCCATTTTTCGAGGGAAAATGCACTGCACCGCGCCCGGTGCTTTGTAGCGGGCTGTTTTGCATGTGCAGCCCGCTAAAATGCTCTTCCGCCTGAATTACGCCACTCTGCTAGTCGTTCCGGCTTCAGACACGGTCTGTTGAGGGTTTTAAGAGGCGATGTTTTGAATGTCTGACTCAGCGAGTGTATCGAGTTTGTCTACACCTTTACTCTGTCACGTATGTTTTACACTGCCACTCGATTTGTTTTTCTTACTTGACGCGGTGCATGAAAAGCCTTGTTTTGTGGGATGTGTCCAAATAAACTGACTGACTGACCTGGTCCATTCAACAGCAGCTGCTGATAGTCTCCGATACTAGGCCAAAACAAGTCTACATCTGTTGGCGGACAGATGCGTAAACATAGGACAAATACAGAAATTAGCCTCGTATTACGTCAAATGTAGTTTCATAACAACTTAGCACGGATCTTGTCTTCACCATGAAGCCGCCACATGACTGCTAACATATTATTGATGCCTAATTGTTGCGTGGATATCAGTATGGAACAGTCAATGCTAGTCACCAGTTTGTTCTTAAGCTAGCAATACAGGAACACTTGTGTCACCTGTGTGTACATGCGAAAGAAAACTTATGAAGACGTCCTTGGGGGAGTCACAGAACACTTCCATAGCTAGTATTTTACCATCCCAACCACTTTCGGTAGACTATTTTGTAAAACTGCATTTTTATACTGCAGAAAATATACTCAAATTCATTTTTTGTAGAAGACTATCGAAAATATCACTGCAGGAGAAAAACTAATTCGAAGAAAAACTATTCTCACGCACTGGTTTCGTTTTGTCCTACCCTGCATATATTTTAACCATCTTGGGACCCGTAATGAATCTGCGTGTGTGTTCTCATTGTTTTTGGGGACATATTTATGTAAAACATGTGTGGTATATGGTATGTGGTGTCTCTGCTGCAGCCACCCAGACGGCCCTGGTAGGGTTCAGGTGAGTGCGTCTGCTAAGACCGGGATCTCTCGCAGGAGGCGGCCACCAGCCTGCTGCCGGTGTTTGACGAGTTCCTGGACTCGGCGCCGGCCACGCAGAACTTCGATGCCGTCCGACAGTCGGTCGTCATCCTCATGGGCTCGCTGGCCAAGCATCTCAGCAAGACCGACCCCAAGATCAAGCCCATCGTCACCAAGCTGATCCAGGCGCTGGACACGCCCTCAGAACAGGTGCGGAATATGCAGGCCCTGGGAATAGACCCGCTCAGATCATTAGCCGCTTATTCTAGGCTTTCAATAATTTCCAACGCTTCGTTTTGCCCTGTTTCGCACCTGAATGGCAAGGAAAGATGAGATATTCCACGATAAATCGACGCGCGAGATGGTTAAATTTGAAACCGTATGTCAGGTTGGTATATTACAATTATGCAACTGGTAGGCTCCTGTATTTCTGAAATCCGCAATGGAACCTATAGCCTAGCTTTTTAGTAATGAGAAGCATTTAACAAATTAGGATCGTCGGCAGAAACGTATCTGGACATGATTGTCAGACCCATGTTAGACGGCTGGCTCTCACGGATTTTTAAGGCTCTGTTTTTTTCGATGTGGGAGAGGTCTGTTTTTGGAAGAGACTCCCAGAAGTTGTGTGTGAATCTTCATATGGCTAGAGAAAGAATTTCCCAGGGGCGTTTTTTTAATGCATTTTAATGATCTGCTTTTAATGATCTGTTGTAAGAGGATCAAAAATAAATGTATACAAAAATATGGAACTTAATCCCGATAGAATATTGAATCACGTTTTAATATTATTTGATCCCATTTTTAAAGGAATTTAAGGGTCTTGGTGACCGTAGGAGGATCAAAGTTTATATCCTGCCAAAATGTGTACTGTAATCCAGATAAATGAAAGCAGTTTTTTTAGATTGTTTGGTTTCACAAATTACTACAAAGACCATGTGAGAGAGTTTTGGGGATTTAGTCACTTCGAGGCTGCTCATTTGAATTCTACGCCGGTGATTCAGGTTCAAAGCCCGGGCGGGTATTCTGAATACTGCTCTCTCAATCTCCACAGTACCCTGTCGACAAGGCAGGAATTTGTGACGCCATATGATCTCAGCAGCCAATGCGTTGTAAAGCCCCGAGAGTGAATACTTTGATACTTTGACGCCATATGATCTCAGCAGCCAGTGCGTTGTAAAGCCCCGAGAGTGAATAGTTTGATTTTAGGTTATGCATTCAATCATAAGATAGTGATGATACTGTTAGAAGTGTCGGTTAGAAGCGAGTGCAGAACCAAGGAAGTACGTAAGAACCGCGCTGCGCCTCGCAGTACTCCCGGCTCGTTGGCCGGGCGCCGGATCCGCACGCAAAGAGGTATCCGTGCTGGTGTGAGCAGGTGCAGGGGTGTGTGCCTGACACACGTGTCCCGTGCTGGTGTGAGCAGGTGCAGGGGTGTGTGCCTGACACACGTGTCCCGTGCTGGTGTGAGCAGGTGCAGGGCTGTGTACCTGACACGTATCCCGTGCTGGTGTGAGCAGGTGCAGGGCTGTGTACCTGACACACGTGTCCCGTGCTGGTGTGAGCAGGTGCAGGGCTGTGTACCTGACACACGTATCCCGTGCTGGTGTGAGCAGGTGCAGGGCTCGGTGGCCGCGTGTCTGCCGGCCCTGGTGCCAGCCATCAAGGAGGACGTGCCGGCCATGGTGCGGGTGATGCTGACGCGCCTGCTGGAGTCGGACAAGTTCTCCCAGCGGCGGGGCGCCAGCTACGGCATCGCCGGCCTCGTCAAAGGACTCGGCATCCTGGCTCTCAAACAGCTGGAGATCATGAACGTGCTGATAGCGGCCATCCAGGATAAGAAGGACTTCAAGAAACGTGAAGGTATGCGATTAGATAGTCCACAGCGCTTTTAATGCGAAGTTTTCTGTTGTCATTTAAGGACAGAGGAGTGAAATGTGCGCCGTGGTTGAATTAGTATATTTCTGCAGTTTTTTTTTACTTCTTTCAATATGTGGTCATGGTCGGAACCAGCATTTCTGGACAGTAAAAACGATGGAAATTTATGAGAAATGGGATCATCAGTTTTGGCTTTTCTTCTCCAGCTGTCATTTGAATTTGTTGTGACGAAATATTTGTCTTTGGTATCAACCGAATACGAAATGATTGGCTTGGTTGTCAAAAATCTCTTCGAAATTGACATCTCCTTTTTCACAAATGTAAGTATGGGACGGTTTTCCCTTTGATGTGTTGACAACTTTTTTATAAACTAGCCCTGTCAAAATTATTTCAAACGCAAACCCTGCAGTTGAGTTTAAACGAAACGCTCCGAGATAAAATGGGTTATCGTCGTGTTGTGCTGAAGTTGGTTGTGCTGTGTTGTTTTTATTATTTAAGTGAATGAAAATAATTGTTTTGTTTAAGAATAGAAGCATTTTCAGAAACCCTTGTGTATATCCTTTCATCGCCCTCGACGCCTCGTTTTATGCGTTTAATTTGCATCAAAAGATAGAAAGCGCTCAAGGTTTTTTGAAGACCCGGGCGGGATTTATTGTAATAAGCTGCAGAAGTGGCGCCATTGGCGCCATCTGCATTTTAAGGAAGACAACAGGCATACATATTTACTGACTTCAAATGGTGGTGGTTTAGTGGAATGGTACGGCCGGCCTTCAGAGTCTGACTCACGGCCCTCTTCTGGACAGGCGCGCTTTTCGCCTTCACCATGCTCTGCAACATGCTGGGTCGGCTGTTCGAGCCGTACATCGTGCACGTGCTGCCCCATCTGCTGCTCTGCTACGGCGACTCCAACTCGTACGTGCGCGAGGCCACAGACGAGACGGCGCGCGCCGTCATGTCCAACCTGTCGGCGCACGGCGTGAAGCTCGTGCTGCCCTCGCTGCTAGCCGCTCTGGAGGAGGACTCGTGGCGCACCAAAGCCGGTCAGTACTGCCCCGCCCGATAACCGCTGACCGTGGAGCCGGTTTGGACCGGTTGATTACTGAGCCACAGCGCGTTGTTTACGTCCAGAATGCAATCTTCTTGTTGTTGTCTTTTTGCATTATTGCATTGATCCTCATGAAAAGGTGGATCAACAAAAATAGTATGATTCATTTATTGCCTGCAAACTGATAGCGTAGGCTCATGTATGAATTCCGTTCGCACGCGTTTGCTCTGTTCGGAGCCCTGGTATTCAGCCTGGGGCGTGGTCGGCAGGCTCTGTGGAGCTGCTGGGCTCGATGGCGTACTGCGCGCCGAAACAGCTCTCCTCGTGCCTGCCGAGTATCGTGCCGCAGCTGATCGAGGTACTGGGAGACTCGCACCAGCGCGTGCAGCGCGCCGGCGCCCAGGCCCTGAAGCAGATCGGCTCCGTCATCAGGAACCCCGAGATCCAAGGTCAGTGGGCGCCAAATCGACCACCGCCGCGGCAGGTGAGAGGAACCGTCTCCGTTGTTGTCCACTTCCTCTGTCCGTGAAACTTACATCATGTGTAGAGGTGACATGGAGCCTTAGCCAAAGTTCACCCTTATACAACTGGAACTTCACCGGAGACGTGTGACCTTTTCTGACCTGGTATAATGTATTTATGACATGTGACCTTGTTTAGCTTGGTATGGCGTCTGTACAACCTGCGCCCCTATTGGACCTTTTGCGGCGTCTGTCTGGCTGTGAGCTTCTTTTGACAGCTGTGATATCAGACCTGTGACCTTGTTTGACCGTTGAGGTATCGGACCTCTGACCTAATTTGATCCAGTGAGACGTCTGTCTGACCGTGACCTTCTTTGACCTGTGGTGGTGTCTGTATGACCTGTGGCCTTGCTGTTGCGTCTGTCTGACGTGTCGTGCGTGCGGCCCGAGCAGCGATCGTCCCCACCCTGCTGTCGGCGCTGCAGGACCCGGCTAACCGCACCTCGTCGGCACTAAGCATCCTCATCGACACCAAGTTTGTGCACGTGATTGACGCGCCGTCGCTGGCGCTCATCATGCCGGTGGTGCAGCGAGCCTTCCAGGTCAGATGCTCCCTGCAACCTTACAACGTTCTTACTTGGGCTATCATTGAGGGCTTCACCTGATCAATCGTAGTGAGGTTATTTTGTCCACAGCAGCAGTCCTGCAGTTGCTCGTCCAGTTTAGGCTCAAAGGTAGGGAGAAGAGGACAATACGGCAAGACTATCTTTTATAATAAGTGTTTGCTGCCTTTTTCCATTCACGCGCGTGCCAAGCTGCGATATGGTTCGCCTTTTACCCACTACCATTGAACGTGTTACCCGTGTCTGGAGGAACTTCTCCTTGTTTGCCTACACTGGCGTCAAGTTCACGTATCGCCCCTGCTGGTTCTCAGGACAGGTCCACGGAGGTGCGGAAGATGGCCGCCCAGATCATCGGCAACATGTACTCGCTAACGGACCAGAAGGACTTGGCGCCCTACCTTCCCGGCATCATTCCTGGTCTCAAGTCATCCCTACTTGACCCTGTGCCGGAGGTGAGACAGGCCTGCTGGTCGCAGGTATAAGAAGGGGAAATGTCCTGCTATGTCTTTTGTCGGCAGGATTATAAACTACCGCGAGGAGACTATGTTTCACAGTGTTTATGGCAATTGTAGAACCCTGTGCGCTGTAATTCTACTTGCTCTGGATCCCTACCGTGCGCAAATGCGCTGTAAGTCTGCGCGTGAGCTGGATGCGCGGTAGCCTGTATGTTGTGCGCAAGTTCTCTGTAACTGCGCGAGCGATGGTGCGCGGTAACCCGTACGTGTTGCGTGCAGGTCCGCAGTAAGTCAGCGCGTGCGCTGGGCGCGATGGTGCGCGGAATCGGGGAGTCGTCGTTTGAGGACCTGCTGCCATGGCTGATGCAGACCCTGACGTCGGAGCAGAGCTCTGTGGACCGCTCGGGTGCCGCGCAGGGCCTGAGTGAGGTGGTCGGCGGACTCGGTGTCCAGAAACTGCACAAGCTCATGCCCGGTGAGCCTGACTGTCAGCCGGCACTCTGCTGCCTAGGGACGCCTGCTGTCGACACGGATGTCTGGCCTGGACTGGTACAGCGCATGTACCGGTCGATTGGTGTTCTCGTTCAGAGCACTCGCTATCTCAGCATCTGTGTCGGTTTTGATGCTGAATATGTTTAATAAACGCTGGGTGATGTGTTGTTGCTACGGTCCTGGCCGGTGTGAGGGGGCGGCAGTAATGGACCTGGCTGTTTCAGACATAATCGCGACGGCGTCCCGCACCGATATCGCGCCGCACGTCAAGGACGGCTACATCATGATGTTCATCTACATGCCGATGGTGTTCCAGTCCGAGTTCACGCCCTACATCGGCCAGATTATCCCCTCCATCCTGAAGGTAAAGCCTCCATCACGGAACGACGGTGTCGAGTATAAGCCTGATGCTGATCAGCTGTCCGTTGGTGCACGTGCGTGTACCTGCGTGTGCGTGTGAAGTAATCAATTTAAGAGGTACCATTTGCAAGACATCGTCTGGTTGGCCATAACGTTTACAGAAAATTCATTCACATAATGGAATCAAACTGAATTAGTTAAAGCGTCGTTGATTTCGTGCAGTGCTGGCGGAGAGACTTCTGGGATTTTGTATTGGTTCAACTTAAATCCAAATGCCGGGAAGTATCGGGTGGAATACTTCGTCTATGCGGGGTGCAGTCAGATAATGTAGTATCGAATGGCCTTCTGGTGATGTGTTACTCCCAGGGCTATGCTCGGTATAACCGGAGCGGTGTGATGTGATGGGTTCCGACGCCTCCGGCAGGCGCTGGCTGACGAGACAGAGTTTGTACGCGAGACGGCGCTCAAGGCGGGCCAGCGCATCGTCAACGTGTACGCCGACTCGGCCATCCAGCTGCTGCTGCCCGAGCTGGAGCTGGGACTGTTCGACGACAACTGGCGCATCCGGCTCAGGTCAGTCCTCGCCGGGCTAGGTCTGTCCGCTTTGGGCTTAGCTTTGTCAGGCTTTGGGCTCAGTTTATTCTGCGTTCAGGTTAGGTCTGCCCGCTCCGGGCTCAGTTGTCAGATTGGGGTGTCTGCGTTGGGGCTGGGTCTGCCCGCTCCGGGCTTAGTTTTGTCAGACTTGGGGCTCAGGTTATTCTGCGTTCGGGTTAGGTCAGTGCTGGCACGGGTTGGACATGCACGTCAGTACTGGCACTGCACGTATCATGTACCTAGTTGCTGTCATATGCTCAGTTGTCATCGACGCAGGAATGCAGCACTCTGCAGAGAGCCACCAGGTTTACGAAACCCACATTCGAACCGCTTGGTACGTTATCATAACGCCAGATCAGTGATGTCAATCACGTGTCTAAGGCGCTGCAGTCCGGTGCCGGAGATGGGATTATTGCCTTGCTGCGGCTATTTTTGCTCAGTGTGGCTGTTAAGATCTTTGTGGAATGTACGAGTTGAGTGGGACTTGGGAAAGAGGGCAGTAGGGTGATATGAAGCAAGACAGGATGTGAGTTCTTAGAAGGGCAGTGTTCATGTCCGGTAACCCAGCTGAAAATCGGCGTTGGATGAGTGTTGCTTTCTGTGCGGGATTGCCGCGCCAATGAGAAAATGATTTCTGTCTTTCTTAGCACACGCATTGAATGGGTCTGAGTCACTTTCACCGTGACGGGAGGGAGGATGGTGGATACTTGCAACCCCTCCCCCGCCTAAGATCTCGAAAATCCCGCTAGTTAGCGAAAAGCGGTAAACGGCGTTCGTTATGCTGACCTAAGCTCTAACGAAGCCTTCTCTAAATTTTTCGTCAGCTCAAATCCAAATTCAACAGAGGTTGAAGCTTGTCATTTAATGGATATAATGGGATGTAAGAGTAATGAAGGGTTTTCAGTCTTGACATCTGACGTAGAAGAGCGGTAATAACTTATCGACGTGTTTGTAATCCACTCAACAAGCCGCGTTAAATGATATTTTATATGACATTGCGAGGGCAAATATAAGGTTTGACCCGATCTAGAGTCCGTTCCATATCAAATTGGGTCGTCACGCATATCACTATAGCTGCAGGAACAAGGCAAGCCCACTGACCTCAAAATAAACGTGAAGCCGTCATTCTCAATTAAGTTATTGTGCTTAAACCATTTTAACCATGCATTGCCAGTAGAGAGGTAATAGCTTGTACCTGACCTTTGATCATCAACATAAAATAATCCGGATCAAAATTGGGAAAAACCCGGTGAGTCCATTATGTGATATGAATTTCAGTTTGATACATTAGCGCCGTGTTTAGATCATCTACCAGACTCCCGATGTGTGGTCTGGTGTCCGCTCCCCGTCAATGTCCTGGGGGATACGCTTAACACTGCCATTTTCCTTTGCGCGGCATTTTACTGGACATTTGGCCTTGAGTTCTGTATTACAGCACTCATTAGGAAGGCAACCGAGTATTGTGTGGGTGCGTGCTTTTTTCCTCCGGACGCAGTTCGTGTTAGTTCGACAGCCCATTTGGTGAAGAATGGCTTGTATGGATTGAAACCCGGTCGACGTTCAAAAGTGGAGTGAAGAACCACCGTCCACTGCGGAGAACCGGTTTGGTAACTTAGTGGTGTTTATCAATAGTGGCCAGAATCTTAGGCTTTCACTTACATGGTGCAGTCAAAAGTAAGTACCGGGGATCCATTGCTTTGAATACGCGAGGCCAGTGCACGTCCTTTTTTCTCATTGTAGGCTGACATTGTATATTTGAATACGCTCATTTTATGTATTTAACTTTTAGATATCCTTAGGGATGGGTATTAACATTTTCGTGCCACATGCCATGACTGATCAACGCGAAGAGAACACTATTCAAAGCACATAAGAACACGTGCAGTAGACATTATGCCTCGGCTTATTTTCACTTCCAGTCGTTTTCTTTTCGGAAACATCGCGGTTTTCCATGGGCTGGTTTGATATGCCTTAATTGACCGAAATCTCCGGAATTGGGCAGTGCATCGCCCATAAGTATTTTCACGGGTCAGCCTAGTCACCTCTGGAGATTGCCTGGATTGGTACCAACAAAAGGGAGGGCTTCCTGAGGAGGATAACGTGACGGAGAATAGGAGATGGCTTGCCTCTTTCAATTTTAACACACGCCCCGCTGGGGTCCCTGGCATGACGCGCCCCGCTGGGGGGGCGTCATGTTACTCGCCCCCCTCCGTATCTCATTCCCCACGAAAACTAAAGGAAAGTTACGGGCGGCGTTAGAAAGCTCTTGACAAGACGAAAATATTTTATACGAATAATTTTTATGTCAGGTCAATATTGAGGTCAGCATAGGTCAAAGAAGGCTCCATAGGCTTACAACAGAGCAGTGTACGTTTCCCTTTCTAGATCTGCTCTCAAGGGAGCTAGAGCAAATCTTTATGGATCATTGGATTCCTCTCATCGCGGCAAATCGAATGATATATAATATGACCTTGCTAGGTCAAATAGTGAAAATGACCTGACCTCGAGCTAGGTCAGGGTCACAGAGTGACCTGATATGGTCATGTTGCATATCAATCGACTCCCCGTGACAATATAAGCACAATGCAAGCAAAGTGGGAGCTTTATCGCAATTCAGTGAGAAGTTATTAGCAAAACAATCACTCTATGCTCCCGTGACCTGACATGACCTTTGAGAAGTCAGATGCTGAAAAACTCAACTTAATGGTCAATCTTGGGGAATCTGACGTCACTGGTGAGGGGAGCCCAGCGTACACTGGGCCCCTCTCATCGTGGAATTCCGGCTGATATCGTAGCCTGGTGGAAGACCGCCTCCGCCGCCGGCCCCGGCTGTGCTTCAGCCGTGCCCCGTCCTGATCGGGCCCCGGCATCGACTGACGGGGAGGATCTCCTCATCGCCTGTGGAGGTCTGGCGCAGCGACGCCGTGGGGACTTGAACAGCCCCCAGAAGGTCCCTCCAGAGCCACCTGGCTACACCGCGTTAACGATTGGAGGGACCGGCAACAACAATAACAAGGGCCCGTATATCTTTGTACGGGAGAGGTTAACCGAAGAGGAGGCGATGACCACGCTCTACCATGTCTACCCCACTGAACGCTAGTAGTGGTTCTTTCACTTCATTCAGGAAGCAGCGAAATATAAACATGGACGCATTTAAGTACAGACGGCCTGACATTTTGACATTTTCTGTCCAACTGGTAGTGAGTACCCAGCATTGTTATTTTCCTCGCTTAAATATTGTTATCAGGAACAAAAACAATCGCCAGGAATAGTTCTATGGTTGCTATACATCTGGACATACCCGCCCCCGCCGCCTTCCTGGCTCATTTTCGTTACCTGACCAGGCAACAACCTCCCGGGAAGTCACATTTCATGGCTTTTGCCACGTATTTCTGGATATTTTTTTCTCGCTTAAAATGTGTCATGAAATAACGAAGCATGTCGTGAAACTCTGATCTGTAATGATCATTTTCAATAAACGGAGTTGGTATATATGCTGTGGAAACCGTTAGCTTTAGGTCTCGTCGGTAAAGGTACCGTATTTGCTAATGCGTGCATTTATCGAAACATAACACCGGCACCTGTCGGTTGGCAGCTCGATTCAGCTGCTCGGGGACCTGTTGTACCGCATATCCGGCGTCTCTGGCAAGATGAGCACGGAGACGGCTGGCGACGACGACAACTTCGGCACAGAACACAGCCAGCAGGTGAGGCGGCCAGCTGCTTTTGGCGCCGGACGACAGTGTAACCACTGGCCGATTCAAGGAGGGGTGGGGGTGGGGCGTTAAAAGGCATTCGGCCCTCAAACCATCAATTCTGTCCTAAATTTCCAATATATCTGTTTTTCACGAATTTTTGGCCCTTCCCCCAAATAACCGGTGTGGATGCGCCACAGGATGTATGTCTCTTCATATCTTGCCTGTTATATGGCCTTACGAGCCTGCCGGTGGTGATGTGATGTAGATGGGCCTCACCTTTATGTGTAATGTATGTATATAATGTATATGTGCATATTTGTATATGCAATGTCTTCTTACATATAACAATAATCACATTTTGAAGTATATGCTAGCATTCAAACTATATATGCGGACATATTTGATATTGTCCTGTTTGTGTATTTTTATATGCGGCCTGTGGTTTTAACGGTGTCACCCCCGGCAGTCTATTATCCACATCCTGGGCGCCGAGCGGCGTAACCGGGTGCTGGCCGGCCTCTACATGGGCCGCTCGGACGTGGCGCTGATGGTGCGCCAGATCTCGCTGCACGTGTGGAAGATCGTGGTGCCCAACACGCCGCGCACGCTGCGGGAGATCCTGCCCACCCTCTTCACACTGCTGCTGGGTCACCTGGCCAGCACCAGTCACGACAAACGCCAGGTCAGTGCTGTATCCGTCCTGTTGGGACGTCACTGGCTATAGGCGTGGAAGAGCTGATTGAGTAGGTTATACAATTTGGACTGATTGGTGAGCCGCACTGCACATTTGCCTGTGACAGAAGTGCTTAACGTTAGTGTCGGAATGGTTCAACTCGCATGTCGACTACTGTGGGACGCCTTCTACGTCTGCTTGAATGGTTAGCAGAGGATGAATCAATGGTAAGCAGGGGATATATGAATGGTTAGCACAGGATAATTCAGTAGTTAGCAGAGGTTGGCAGAGGAGAAACAATAGCTAGCGGGGGATAAATCAATGGTTGGCAGCTGATGGCAATTCAATATTCAGCAGGGAATAAATAAATGGTTAGGAGTAAAATCAAAGAGGATAGATCGAATGCTCAAAAATTACAACTATGATGTCATCGTTAGGTAGGTGTTGTCGACATTTTCGTGGCGTGAGTATAGTCCGTGTGTTTGTCCACCAGGTGGCGGCGCGGACGCTGGGCGACCTGGTGCGGAAGCTGGGCGAGCGTGTTCTGCCGGAGATCATCCCCATCCTGGAGCGCGGCCTCGAGTCGGAGGAGGCTGACCAGCGCCAGGGCGTCTGTATCGGGCTCAGCGAGATCATGTCCTCCACCAGCAAGGACATGGTGCTGGCCTTCGTCGACAGCCTGGTGCCCACCGTGCGGTCAGTGACGCCGGCAGCATCGAACCTGTATTTGTGGCGAGTGAAGGGACACCCTGGTCCTCAGTATGTCCTCCGCGGGATGAGGTTCTTCCGTTACTCCGAGTCTTGATATTATCTCGATGCCTGTATCAGCTGTAGCCTTGAGTGGGCTTCATAGTCACTAGTGGCTCGTAACGCTGTCGGCTGTCACCGGGTGTGCACCTTTTCTTAATGCTTCGCTCCCTGGGTATTTTCTAATGTTGCTGACTGTGCTGGTTATGATACACTCCACCCCTGTCCCTCCGTCGTGTGATATAGCCTGTGCCCCACAGGCGGGCGCTGTCTGACCCGCTGCCGGAGGTGACGAGCCGCGGCCGCGCAGACGTTTGACGCTCTCCACAACACAGTGGGGACGCGGGCGCTGGACGACATCCTGCCGCCGCTGATGGAGCAGCTGGGGGAGACCGGGCAGGACGTGAGTGGACGGCAGTGCCGGAGACGGACTGCCGGGGTCGGCCGGAGAAGCAACTGCTACGGGACAGGGCCGGATGGGGAGCTACTGCGGGGCAGGGCCGGATAGGGAGCTACTGGGAGGCAGGGCCGGAGAGGCAACTGCTGGGGTGGAACGGACAGGACTGGGTAGAGAGCTGCTGGTCGATCTGGGATATACCGGCCCTGGAGCTCCTGCACAGTTCCTATCACTGGCCCTTCTTTCTCATTTTTATTATTATTGGAGTTCAGTATCCGGAAGACCTACCCAAATATACTAGTACCCAGAACTGAATTGGGAAGGGAATGATGGTAAATCCTTGGGATGTCCTGTGCGGCTAATATTGTTTTGGGGAACATTTATTTCGATATTGTTAAAAGTTCAGAAAATTACGTCAGTTCCTTGCACAGTCTAACCCAGTATGTGCGGGCGACCCGAGTACGCATTGGACGGACTGCGTCAGGTGATGGCCATCTGGTAACACGTTCTAACACAGTGTGCGCCGGCAGGCGGAGTACGTACTGGACGGTCTGCGTCAGGTGATGACCATCAAGTCGCGCGTGGTGTTGCCGTACATGGTACCACAGCTGGTCGCACCTCCGGTCAACACGAAGGCCCTCAGCATCCTGGCCTCAGTGGCCGGTGACGCCCTCACCCGCCACTTGGGCCGCATCCTGCCGGCACTGATGTCGGCGATGGGTGCCGCCGAGCCGGGCCAGAGCGCCTCCGACCAGACCGAGTACTGCGAGTCGGTGATTCTGTCTGTGTTGGACCCGGCCGGGGTGCGCACGGTGGTGGACGAGCTGCTGGAGGCCACCCGCAGTGGCTCCATGCCGCGCCGGCGCGCCGCCGTGGCCACGCTGGCCACCTTCTGCGGTCAGACGCGGGCGGACTACGAGCAGCACGTGCCACAGTTGCTGCGCGGCCTGACGCACCTGTTCATCGAGGAGGACCCTCAGCTGCTACAGGTGAGTCGCACCGGCTCAGCCCCGCCCAGCTGGTCAAACTAGCAATGCTATCCTAACGCGGCGCAAAGCCGCTGTTTTTGAGAACTAGTCTGTGACATCTAACGTTGCTCTACCCTGTGGGAAGTGCTGCGTTGTCGTTGTTCCTGCACTTATCTACGAGTGGGGTGTTGGCGCTGGCTGTGCGCTCCCGCTCTCCACCTGACTGAGCGCCACCTGCGTCCGACAGTCGGCCTGGGATGGACTGAGCGCGGTCATCAAACGGCTGGAGCTGGACGACGAGCACAGCTTCTACATCTCAGACGTCCGCCAGGCGGTCCGCTTCGCCGCCGGCGACCTCAAGGGCAAGGAGCTCATGCCTGGATTCTGCCTTGCCAAGGTATTGCCACAGTGCTGTCTATTTGAGCTGTGGGGCAGTTCGTGCTGGTGTATTGTCTGCCTTTTTGTTGTCAATTTTTTGTTTAGCCGTTGTGTTCTCATATGTTAGTGTTGCAGTGGCGTTTTGTTAATCTGTTTATATTCGCTGGACCACTTGACCCTGGTAAAGCCGTTTTTCCGGATTTTTAGATTGTTTTAGCGGAATTCAGTCGCCACTAAGTTCCAGCGAGTTCCGACCTGTGCTTGTTTGAGTGAAACAGATACGGCTAGCTTTGCTTCTACTTTAAGACAGTATATTTCCCTTCCTTAATCCTACCCTAATGCCTTCAGCCGCCAGTTCAGCATTAGCATCTGACGGCCCGGGGGCCTCAGAGAGTACTTGGATGGTGTTCTCAGCCTGATACGCTGGTCGCCTGGTTTCAGGGCATTACTCCGATGCTACCGATATTCCGTGAGGCGGTGTTAAACGGCGCGCCTGAGCTGAAGGAGGCCGCAGCACTGGGTCTAGCTGAGGTCATCCGTCTCACCTCGCCGGGCGCGCTCCGCACCAGCGTGGTCCACATCACCGGACCCCTCATCAGGATCCTGGGCGACCGGTTCGCCTGGAACGTCAAAGTGGCGGTGCTGGAGTGTTTGGCGCTGCTGCTGGAAAAGGTGGGACTTGGAGTGGCTCCGATGTGTGATGGGAAGGTGGGATGGTGATGGAGGTGAGGGTCTGCTGGAGGGACGATGACGGGCCTGTAGTCATCATGACGCGTAGTGCGCGTCCGGGGGGCGGCGACGCTTCATAAACATTGTCCAATTATTGTAGGTTCGATTTTTGGGATCGAAGCTTTATTAGAAGTGGCCGCTATTTCACACTAATGGCCACCCGCTGCCATTATGTGTGAAATAGAACCTCGTACGGGCGCGGTCGCAGACCTGGTTACTGGATTCCTCTCTGCAGACAAGCCAACAAAGGGTGTCTAACATTATCACTTAGTGGAGTAATTGCTGGATGTATGGTGCTGCGCAATAGCACCAAACGTTTTGTGCCCTGGGTACGGCATAATGGAATGTCCATTCGTAAAGCTGAAAGCAGGCCTTTATGAGGCTGAAGTATGGAGTGGCAGCATGAAGGGTCTTCTGGATGGGACAATGAGACGTGGCATTATAAGCTGACCCAATTCCTGGATTTCTGGGATCGGAGAGAGTTAACTTGAATCGCTGGGCACTCAGCGGGGCCTGCGATGCTGCACGGGCGGCCTGATGTTGTACCTCATGCGTAATGGTGATACTAATGGGAGAATGTGCTAACTCGGAAGTTGTTGATATTACTAACGGTACATGACAGCGATCTTCGATACTGATAATCTGTGATAACATTTGTGCCTTGGGGGGAAGGGGGAGGTGCTCGATCGGCATTTCGACTTTACCCGTAATAACGGTTGAAAATATCTCACGCATTGTTTCGCATTGCTAGCCATTGGTGATAGCTGTGTTTAGTAGACACTAATTAAACCGATCGTGAACTGCTCTTACTGTGCAAACTTTTAACAGGCACTATACGGGGTTTTCTGGTAGCTGTAGAGCTGCGAATTGTCGACGGACGATCGCTTGCAGCCGTCCTCGATTGGCCAGCTGGACTCGCTGAGCCACGTGGTGGATGTTGTGCGGAGCTGTTATGCGGCGAAGCAATGGTCTTTTCTTGTCTCAAACCGATACCTCCATACTTGCTCTTCTCTGGTCTGTCTTTCCTTAGGTATTGTGAACACCCCCCAAATGAGATAAGTAAAAAAGGGACTTATCACGGAATCTCCGACACTACATGTGGATCTATTTCTGTTCGAATTGGACACCTTGTATAGTGAACATAGATTAAACGAGGAGATCGGCAAGTTTAGAACTGATAAGAAATCATCTTCTGATAATAATTTTCCATGCTTTGAATTATTTTATCAACACAATTTTAAAGTGCAACCTCAAAGCCAGGTCCCACTCGAATTTCCCAAAAATTGTCCAGTAATATTTGAGACCATTATACGCATATTTCAAGAAGGAATCAATGGAGTCTCTGATAAATCTCCTCTCGGGAGATCCTGAGTAATGTGCAGGAGCGTATGCCACACTCCCACACTTCCTGCAGACACTGGGCCACACAGCAAGGGGGTTTTAGGTATAAACTAAGTTTTAGGCATCTCACCTGTTACTATATACAGTCTCCTTGAGAGTAACTGTCACAAATAGAAATGCAGCGTTCATAATGACGAACATGTTATGCTTTATCCTTTGGCATGTGTCAATCAGTGCCATTATTGGCCAGCAAAACACCTGCAGCCTTAGAAAATAGCCATCTTTTCCCAGCTTTGGTACACTGATGACCTGACAAAAGGTCATCATGGTGTGAGCGAAACGTAAGCTCTTATAATGACCAAGATGTTTTTTTCTGTATGTGTCACCAAATTAGAAGTCAAAATATATGCAACATTGGCTGAAATTGGGTTGTAAACAATATTGAGGTGAAGTTCTCTATCTCTAAGAAGTTATTGGTGCTGCTAAAATTGGTAATTTTAAACACTGCATGGTCGAATAATTGAAATCAAACACAACTAACATGTTCCACGGCCATCGGTACAAGTCACAGTCAATAAAAGTGGAACATTTTCGAAAAAAAACTCCCAGGCCAGTAAGGTTGATTAGATGTGGCTATAGAAATAACAACACAGAAATAACATTAGAATAGAAATAACATTTTACAGCTGCTTTCAGTGTAATAGGAGTCCAGGCAAGGCACATGAACTGGGATCCCCGAAGGACAAATATTAAGATGGTTCTTCACCCGCCCATCCAGGGCAAACTGGTTTGTTTCGCTGTCATCCCCCGTGCGCAGGCGGCAGGCCCTGGACAACGCACCATCACAGCCCCGGTGGAGACCGCTGCTGCTGACCGTCGTCTCTCGCTTCGGCAGGTGGGGGTGATGTTGAAGCCGTTCCTGCCGCAGCTACAAACCACCTTCCTGAAGGCGCTGTCGGATCCGCACAAGCAGGTGCGCCTGCGGGCGGCCACCGCGCTGGGCCGGCTGATCCCCATCCACACGCGGGTGGATCCGCTCTTCACCGAGCTCCACACCAGCGTCCGCTCCGCCGAGGACGCCGGCATCAGGTCAGAGCGCTGACATAGAGGTCAGCCGCAGCGTACATGTCCGAGCGGTGGCGTGGGTGGCCTGAGGATCCCGGGCATTCACCGTGTTCCTGCGGCACTTGGCTACATCTCTCTGATCAATGTCTGACAAGCCATGCAGTACAGTCTGTCTCCTAAGTGTCGCCAGCCCATCCTATGATGTTGAACGGTCGAGGATGTGGGATATCCCTAATCATCATACAGGTTTATGGTAATTGTTTGGCGTGGGGTTCTCAGCCCTCCTAGTCAGGATGGCTCAATACCCCAGGACAGGGCTGGTATCAGTGACTCAGTATAGGTGAATACTGCCGATCTGAGAGCCCAGCTGATTCGGTAACAGAGGTGCGGCCGCTGTGTGCCGCTCACTGTTTCCGGCGGCACGGCAGGGACACCGTTCTGCAGGCTCTGCGCAACCTGGTAACGCCGGCCGGCAACAAGATGGGAGACGCGGTGCGGAAGCCGGTGCTGTCGACGCTGCTGGACCTGCTGGGACACACGGAGGAGAGCACCAGGCTGGCGGCGGCCGGCTGCCTGGGCGCCCTCTGCCGCTGGCTGCCGCCCGACGAGCTGCACGTGGCCTACCGGGACACGCTGCTCGGTAGGACCCGCACGTGGGGCACGGCTGCGGCCCTGGCGTCCGCTCATTATGGAGCCTAGTCAGTTTGACCTGGATTATTTCATTTTTCAGCAAAACCCTGTGAAACACCCGCGTTGCAGATCCATTTGGCGGGAGAATCATTGCTTCAAATATTTCCTGTCTTTGTTTTTTTACGATTTTGCATAGTGTTAACCAGGAAATATTAACACACGCCCAACTGGGGTGCCTGGCATAACGCGCCCCGCTGGGGTGGCATTTTTCGCCCACCTCCGTATTTCATTCCACACGAAAGCTAAAATGAAAATTACCGGCGGCGTTCGGAAAGCTCTTGACAAGACGAAGATATTTTATAGGGATAATTTTTATGTCAGGTCAATATTGAGGTCACCATAGGTCAAAGACGGTTCCATAGGCTCACAACAGAGCAGTGTACGTTTCTCTCTAGATCTGCCTTCAGGGGAGCTAGAGCAAATATTTATGCATCATTGGATTCCTCTCATTGCGGCGAATCGAATGATGTATAATATGACCTTGTTAGGTCAAATAGTGAAAATGACTTGACCTCGAGCTAGGTCAGGGTCACAGAATGGCCTGGTATGGTCATGTTGCGTATCAATCGACTCCCCGTGACAATATAAGCACAATGCAAGCAAAATGGGAGCTTTATCTCAATTCAGTGAGAAGTTATTGGCAAAACAATCACTCTATGCTCCCGTGACCTGACATGACCTTTGGGAGATCAGATGCTCAAAAACTCAACTTTATGGTCAAGATCGTGGTAAGAATAGACGGTTTAAGGATTTTCAGCTTTATGTTTCCAGTATTTACTGAAAAGGAGCCCATTCTATTTTTCACCATAGACTTATAATGGGGTGACCAAAAAATTGACCCCACCTTAGGTCAACAATATCAAAATTCCGAGATAGCAAATTTGTAGACCCTAATGACCTTATCATATTTTGGAAGTTTCAAACTGATCGGTTCGCTGATGCTCCCTGGGCGCCGCTTCAAACTCGTGATTTTAGGTTTTGAGGTCGGGTCACTTGACGTTGAATAGCTCCTTGACCTGACGTGGCCTTAACTAAAAATTCGGTCAGATGTGTAAAATTGGTCAGGGATAAGGTACTGTAAGTCTCGTTGCTCTGCGCCCCTTCGTTTTTCAGCTATCTGGGGAAACCAGGAGGGGGCGAATTTCGCCAGCGGGGCGCGTGTTAATTTTGGTACCACGTGGAACACACGCGGTGGCTGAGTGAGAAACGTCTGCCGCAGAGATGGACAACATGCTGGACTGGACCGTGCGCCACGGCCGCAGCGCGGCGCTGTACGCGGCGCTCAACTGCGCCGCCGAACAAGTCCTCACCGAAGACTGGACCAACAAAACGGTCCGCGTGGTCACCGGCCTGCTTCAGGTGAGCTCCACTGCCGATCTGGGAGTGTCGGAGCGGTGGGGTTCGGTTGCTCTAGGGACCGGTGGGGACAGACCCCCGCTCTGAACACATTTTTCTGCGAATGACGGGTTCTAGAGCGAATTAAATGCTAGTTTTTCGGTATGATATATACCCAGCTATCCCAATTTAAATTTCGTTATAAAGATGCGACATTCCCTTGAAGCCTATGGCGATGTCCGTCGGTTATGCGGTAGTGATAATTTTAGAGGCTTCTAAGACTCGCCAATGTGTGCTTGCATGCCTTGACTGATCCATGGAGACGGCAGGAGGTCGGGTGCCGACTCCCGGGAAGGGCAAAGCCTGATAACCATTTTGTATTGTTTGTAGCAATATCGCGATTTCTTCGGGATTAAAATGATTGACGAGAATGATCCTGTATGGATTCATTGGTCTGTGACTAGCGATTGGTGGTAATCATGGTTAATATTTAAATCAGGGGTTATTGTGCTGTGTAGATCCAATCTGACACGGAGGCTGATGGAAGCACGGTATGGCTTGCTGCAGTAATCCATGATCCTGAGCTCGGCTGACTGAGCGGTCTTGGTTGCGCCGACAGGCGGACGGAGCGCCGATCGTGATGAACGGGCTGCGCGCCGCCGGCTACCTGCTGAGACACCAGCTGTCGACGGGCGCAGCTGCCGGCTCCCCGCTGCTGGCGCCGCTCTGCCGCTCCATCAACAACTCCAGCAACGAGGTCAGTCTCTCGCGGCCGCTCCATCAACAACTCCAGCAACGAGGTCAGTCGCTCGCTGCCGCTCCATCAACAACTCCAGCAACGAGGTCAGTCGCTCGCTGCCGCTCCATCAAAAACTCCAGCAACGAGGTCAGTCTCTCGCGGCCGCTCCATCAACAACTTCAGCAACGAGGTCAGTCGCTCGCTGCCGCTCCATCAACAACTCCAGCAACGAGGTCAGTCGCTCGCTGCCGCTCCATCAACAACTCCAGCAACGAGGTCAGTCTCTCGCGGCCGCTCCATCAACAACTCCAGCAACGAGGTCAGTCTCTCGCGGCCGCTCCATCAACAACTCCAGCAACGAGGTCAGTCTCTCGCTGCCGCTCCATCAACAACTCCAGCAACGAGGTCAGTCGCTCGCTGCCGCTCCATCAACAACTCCAGCAACGAGGTCAGTCTCTCGCGGCCGCTCCATCAACAACTCCAGCAACGAGGTCAGTCTCTCGCGGCCGCTCCATCAACAACTCCAGCAACGAGGTCAGACTCTCGCTGCCGCTCCATCAACAACTCCAGCAACGAGGTCAGTCGCTCGCTGCCGCTCCATCAACAACTCCAGCAACGAGGTCAGTCTCTCGCGGCCGCTCCATCAACAACTCCAGCAACGAGGTCAGTCTCTCGCGGCCGCTCCATCAACAACTCCAGCAACGAGGTCAGTCTCTCGCTGCCGCTCCATCAACAACTCCAGCAACGAGGTCAGTCGCTCGCTGCCGCTCCATCAACAACTCCAGCAACGAGGTCAGTCTCTCGCGGCCGCTCCATCAACAACTCCAGCAACGAGGTCAGCTCTCGCGGCCGCTCCATCAACAACTCCAGCAACGAGGTCAGTCTCTCGCGGCCGCTCCATCAACAACGCCAGCAACGAGGTCAGTCTCTCGCGGCCGCTCCATCAACAACTCCAGCAACGAGGTCAGTCGCTTGCTGCCGCTCCATCAACAACTCCAGCAACGAGGTCAGTCTCTCGCGGCCGCTCCATCAACAACTCTAGCAACGAGGTCAGTCGCTCGCTGCCGCTCCATCAACAACTCCAGCAACGAGGTCAGTCTCTCGCGGCCGCTCCATCAACAACTCCAGCAACGAGGTCAGTCGCTCGCTGCCCTCCTATTAACAATTCCAGCGACGAGGTCAGTCTCTCACTGCCGCTCCATCAATAACTCCAGCAACGAGGTCAGTCGCTCGCTGCCGCTCCATCAACAACTCCAGCAACGAGGTCAGCTCTCGCGGCCGCTCCATCAACAACTCCAGCAACGAGGTCAGTCGCTCGCTGCCCTCCTATTAACAACTCCAGCGACGAGGTCAGTCTCTCACTGCCGCTCCATCAATAACTCCAGCAACGAGGTCAGTCGCTCGCTGCCGCTCCATCAACAACTCCAGCAACGAGGTCAGTCTCTCGCGGCCGCTCCATCAACAACCCCAGCAACGAGGTCAGTCTCTCACTGCCGCCTTATGAACAACTCCAGCAACGAGGCCAGTCTCTCGCGGCTGATTAATAACTCCAGCAACAAGGTCGGTTGCTCTCGGCCGTTTCATCAACAACTTCAGCAACGAGGTCAGTCATTCACTGCCGGTCCCGTCAACTCCAGCAACGATGTCAGTTGCTCGCGGCCGCCCATCAACAAGGTAAGTTATCCCAGTGGGGCTCCATCGATAACATCATCAAGTCCAGTTTGCTCACTGAGCCCCATAAAAACACGTCGAGTTAAGCTGAATTGGTCTCATCAACAAAAGCAACGTCATGCCAGTAGATCACCAATATAGTCTTGACAGCAACGAGACCCATTATAGTGTCCAAAAGCAGCCGGGATGAGGCTTGGCGTCCTTGAAACTGATGCCGCCGGTGACATTCAGAATCCGACCGGCCAAACGTCAGTACAGGCTGCGGCGGTACGGGCCTGTACCGCTGTGTCTCCTGAGAGGTGATACCTGCGGCGTGCTGGTCCGCGCCCGTGTATCGGCTGGGAGGAGGCGCGGCTGTGAAGCCGAGTTGTGCCGGCGGCAGGTGAAGCAGCTGTCGGCGCAGGTGCTGGAGTTCCTGGCGGCGTCTCGGCCGGAGCCGCTGCCCGCCGACCTGGCGCGGCTGGCCATCCCCATGCTGGTGAACGGCACCAAGGAGAAGAACACCGTGGTGCGCACCTGCGCCGAGACTGCCCTCGTGGCCGTCCTGCAGCTCAAACAGGGCGAGAAAACACAACAGGTAACCTGCCGACGGTCGCATGTCGCGCGAGCGTTTGTGCTGTTCACACCAATGCCGTTTTGTTTCACTGTCCACCATACTATGTTCTGTCACCGTATTTATTGAAAGGACAGAACGGATGAGATATTAGGACGGTTTGGCTCGGCTGGTGCTGGTTGGACAGAGGGAGTAGCCAGCTGTACTGCTGTCCCTAGCACCTGTAATGTCGTGTCCACGGCGCCACTGCCTGCAGCAGTGCCACTGACCCCGGTCCCGCCGCCGACAGGAGATGCTGTCCCCAGCACCTGTAATGTCGTGTCCACGGCGCCACTGCCTGCAGCAGTGCCACTGACCCCGGTCCCTCCGCCGACAGGAGATGCTGTCCCAGCTAGACGCGGGCGCGCGCGACTCGCTGCAGGAGGTGATCACCAAGGTGCTGCGCCGCGACACCATCGCCTCCTGCCAGTTTGTCACTGACCTCGACGACACCGTCGTCAGCTGATATGGCAGCAACGCGATTTTATCGGGCTTTCGGGCAGTGACAGCACACAATACAATATTGTTTCTCCATGTGAAATGAGTTTTGCGATGATGTGACAGGTGCCGCGACTGGGAAATAAATGCTGGTGGGATGACCTGATGTTCGCAACATAGCTGCAGAGGTCCTGCAGCGCGCTTACTCCCGCCCACCTGGGAAGGGACGGCGGATCCCTGAGCAAAGCCCGGCGGATCCCTGAACGAGGGTCCATTAGACTCCCCGAAATCATTCCCACTAAACAGAGCTGAGGTATGTCCCTGGGAGTCGGTCCGTCGATAAGCGTTGAAGATTACTGACATCTCCAGAATTGAGCCCTAGTCGGCTCCATCGGGGCCGGGCATGTCCCCAGCCGTATGCACTGCTTCGGAACAGGTTGGGGTGGCGCGGGGTAAGACTCCCACGCCGCAGACCCGGGTTCACATCCCCCAGCGGGTATTCTGCACCAGTCTCCGATCCCCATTACACTGTCCCAATAGGGCGAGAGTTGGCGAAGACATTACTTCCGCAGTCTGTGTGTCGTAAAGCCTCAAAGGTATTCTGTTGCACTGCTTGAGAACATCGTTTCTCGAGCCAAATTTTATATTAAACACTATTAAGTCTCTGACTCTCTTCTCAAACATCAACTAAATTCACGTCAACTGAATTTCAAGTGAACATTAACCTGGTGGAAAGGAGAACAAGCTGACTGGGCGGGGACTTGACGTCCACCCTCGAACATCACGTACAATAACACTGGCGCTGGTGCGTAGGGTTCGGGTCAACACCCAACACTGGGTCCGTGCCGGTCGGCCGGGCCGGCGGCAGTCACCTCCACACCGCTACACAGCTAGCATTCAGGCGGGGGCTCGGCCGGCGCGGCACTGCTCGGCCAGCCTATCACAACGGCCGCTGCCGTGAGGAATGGTCACGAGGTGTCGCCGGCCAGCCACGGGTGCCGCAGACACTGGCCGGCAGTGGCGCGCTGCGCCGGGTCGAACGCCAGCATCGGCAGCAGGAACTGGGCGAAGGCGCGCGCCTTCTGCTCCGGCCACTCGTACTTCTCCATCAGTACGTCGTGCAGCGCCCACGGCTTCAGCTTGGTGATGTGGCGCAGCTCGCCTGCCGAACACCAGCGGTGAGAGCCTCCGCCCGGCACGCACACAAGACATGCCGGGCAAACGCTGGAGAGAAGACAGAAATGGCCACAACTGCCAAAGACTCGTGAGACTTCCTCGAGCCCCGGGAGATAGCCACATATGTACCTATACATCCCCAAGGCACAACTTTCCTCCGAAATAATGCTGGTCTCTATTTTTAGTGTCTTTCGAGATCTACAACGGAAAGTTACAAACTACTGAAAAGTTGTTTCTTTCAAATTTGTATGTCCAAAACAGAACGCTAATTCCGTTTAATCTGAGGTATTGTTATGGGTATTCTACTCGTTTTTATTTATTGGAAAATATCTTTGAAAATGTAACGTGGATTAGATCGGCATCAGATGCCACGAATTTTGAAATCGGCTACGCTTATAGTTTAATTGTGTACATTATGCATAGAAAACCCCAAGATGAAATGTTTTGACATTTAAATAAGGGCTGGGCGTGCCAGCTGGCGGTCAAAATTTCTAATTTGGTCATTTTGTAAAATACATTTTGGATTGGTTGCAGAAATTGCCACTTTTAACCCAATTGTGATCATTAACTGATGTACTGGTAGGAAAGCAACTACATGCCAAATTTCACACGTATTTCACAAACTTCACACATAGGCACGGCGTCTGTTCACGAACTTACATACACCTCGCTAAAAAGCCTTGCGGCAGCGGGGCCGGTTCGGCTTTACTTTCCGCTGGCGTGACGGGAGCCGGGAGAACCAGGGAACCAGTTCGGCCAATACTCCGGCAGCGCGGTATCAGTGGCTTCATTATTCAGAGGCGCCGGCCGCGCCGCGCCGTTACTTACACACAGCGGCGAAGTTGGGCCGCTATTCCTGGACTGCCTCGCCCACGACCCTTGCTGACGTCTGATCGAATTTCGCTACCGCCCACCCTGGCCGATGCCGGAGAACGCTTTGTATTCCCCCGGACCATGTCACGCTCACCAGAACTGTCTTCGGAGTGCTTGAGCTATTTAGAAGTGAATGCTTTAGTTGATGAGATGTTAAATGGCTTCCCTGCTCGCTCGCCCAAGTGGGGTTTAAAGACGACACTGGAGCTGGTGCTCTAAAAAGATGGAAGTAGAGATCAGAAGAAGACAGCTATTCCTGCTGTAGCCCAAGCATTCAGATTACCCCCCCCAAAAAGTCAACCCTGGCGCCGTGCATGTTCGCAAACCCTGAGCTGGTCAATACCACCGCTAGTGCCAGTGCAAACGCGGCTAGTGGTCAGCTGAAATAAATGAAGTCTCATAAGTTGACTGGTATAGCTTTGCCGGAATGCGGATACCATCCGTGAGATGGAGCTGGCCAGAGTATCACCTGTCAGGATACCCGATTTTTCGGAATTCATGCAAAAGGGCAATTGTGGCGAACCCACTTCGAGGTCGCAGCTCACACTATGACCAAGGAGCCTGAGTTTTCACCTATTGTCTAATAAATATTCCGATGAAGGGATGTGCCCGAATATGTAATCAAGTGAATGCGTTTGATTTTGCATCCAGGATTCGATGAGGCAGGCCGTTCAACATCATCATCCACTTATAATCACGCTCCTCGGGTTCGGCACTGCTAGATCCGTCAGCTCTTCAAATCAAGAGTAAATGTGTGTGGTAAATCGACTCACACCTCCGCCGTGGTCAAAACTGGTGACTCCCGACCATCGATTTCCAGTTTGATGTGACTAAGAACAAAATCACGGTACAGCGTTACCTTTCTTATTGAAGAAATCGCGCGAGTATTTGCCGCTGAACATGATTTGCTTGGGTATTTCGCCGATGAGCTCGATGATGTGCGCGATGTGGTCCTCGTCGCGGCTGTAGTTCTCTCCGGTGTGCGGCTCGAACAGGTAGTCGCCGGTGGCCAGCTCGAACGCCATGCAGGCCGTGGACCAGATGTCGGCCGGCGGACCGTACCCGGCGCCGAGCAGCACCTCCAGACAGCGGTACTGGCGTGTCTGGATGTCCTCCGTGAAGTGGTGGTGCTGCCGGCCACCGCAGCACGGTCAGCGGGACCACTGACGATGCCCCCCGTGCGGGAGCTCTACACACGGAGCCCGGTCAGCGGGAGCTCTACACACGGAGCACGGTCAGCGGGACCACTGCCGATGCCGCCCCCCGTGCGGGAGCTCTACACACGGAGCACGGTCAGCGGGAGCTCTACACACGGAGCCCGGTCAGCGGGAGCTCTACACACGGAGCACGGTCAGCGGGACCACTGCCGATGCCGCCCCCCGTGCGGGAGCTCTCTACACACGGAGCACGGTCAGCGGGAGCTCTACACACGGAGCACGGTCAGCGGGAGCTCTACACACGGAGCACGGTCAGCGGGACCACTGACGATGCCGCCCCTCGTGCGGGAGCTCTACACACGGAGCACGGTCAGCGGGGCCACTGACGATGCCGCCCCCGTGCGGGAGCTCTACACACGGAGCACGGTCTGCGGGGCCACTGACGATGCCGCCCCCGTGCGGGAGCTCTACACACGGAGCACTGTCAGCGGGGCCACTGACGATGCCGCCCCCGTGCGGGAGCTCTACACACGGAGCACGGTCAGCGGGGCCACTGACGATGCCGCCCCGTGCGGGAGCTCTACACACGGAGCACGGTCAGCGGGAGCTCTACACACGGAGCACGGTCAGCGGGACCACTGACGATGCCGCCCCTCGTGCGGGAGCTCTACACACGGAGCACGGTCAGCGGGGCCACTGACGATGCCGCCCCCGTGCGGGACCTCTACACACGGAGCACGGTCAGCGGGACCACTGACGATGCCGCCCCCGTGCGGGAGCTCTACACACGGAGCACGGTCAGCGGGGCCACTGACGATGCCGCCCCGTGCGGGAGCTCTACACACGGAGCACGGTCAGCGGGGCCACTGACGATGCCGCCCCCGTGCGGGAGCTCTACACACGGAGCACGGTCAGCGGGGCCACTGACGATGCCGCCCCCGTGCGGGAGCTCTACACACGGAGCACGGTCAGCGGGAGCTCTACACAAGGAACACGGTCAGCGGGGCCACTGACGATGCCGCCCCGTGCGGGAGCTCTACACACGGAGCACGGTCAGCGGGGCCACTGACGATGCCGCCCCCGTGCGGGAGCTCTACACACGGAGCACGGTCAGCGGGAGCTCTACACACGAAGCACGGTCAGCGGGACCACTGACGATGCCCCCCGTGCGGGAGCTCTACACACGGAGCACGGTCAGCGGGACCACTGACGATGCCGCCCCTCGTGCGGGAGCTCTACACACGGAGCACGGTCAGCGGGGCCACTGACGATGCCGCCCCCGTGCGGGAGCTCTACACACGGAGCACGGTCAGCGGGAGCTCTACACACGGAGCACGGTCAGCGGGAGCTCTACACACGGAGCACGGTCAGCGGGACCACTGACGATGCCTCCCCCGTGCGGGAGCTCTACACACGGAGCACGGTCAGCGGGACCACTGACGATGCCGCCCCTCGTGCGGGAGCTCTACACACAGAGCACGGTCAGCGGGGCCACTGACGATGCCGCCCCGTGCGGGAGCTCTACACACGGAGCACGGTCAGCGGGAGCTCTACACACGGAGCACGGTCAGCGGGACCACTGACGATGCCGCCCCCGTGCGGGATCTCTACACACGGAGCACGGTCAGCGGGGCCACTGACGATGCCGCCCCCGTGCGGGAGCTCTACACACGGAGCACGGTCAGCGGGGCCACTGACGATGCCGCCCCCGTGCGGGAGCTCTACACACGGAGCACGGTCAGCGGGAGCTCTACACACGGAGCACGGTCAGCGGGGCCACTGACGATGCCGCCCCGTGCGGGAGCTCTACACACGGAGCACGGTCAGCGGGGCCACTGACGATGCCGCCCCCGTGCGGGAGCTCTACACACGGAGAACGGTCAGCGGGGCCACTGACGATGCCGCCCCCGTGCGGGAGCTCTACACACGGAGCACGGTCAGCGGGAGCTCTACACACGGAGCACGGTCAGCGGGGCCACTGACGATGCCGCCCCGTGCGGGAGCTCTACACACGGAGAACGGTCAGCGGGGGCACTGACGATGCCGCCCCCGTGCGGGAGCTCTACACACGGAGCACGGTCAGCGGGGCCACTGACGATGCCGCCCCCGTGCGGGAGCTCTACACACGGAGAACGGTCAGCGGGACCACTGACGATGCCGCCCCGTGCGGGAGCTCTACACACGGAGCACGGTCAGCGGGGCCACTGACGATGCCGCCCCCGTGCGGGAGCTCTACACACGGAGCACGGTCAGCGGGACCACTGACGATGCCTCCCCCGTGCGGGAGCTCTACACACGGAGCACGGTCAGCGGGGCCACTGACGATGCCGCCCCCCCCCCCCGTGCGGGAGCTCTACACACCGTCGGCCGCTCTGCACAGACGCAAGCCTGCTGTCTTTGTTCGTCGTCAACAAATACTAATCAATACAAACGATGTTTGTTCACCCGCCTGCATTCGTGAGCCAACCACAAACAATACAATTTGTTTGGAGTTTTGATGGAATGAGAGATAAAACCCAGTCTGGCGCTTATTTTGTATAACATTATTATAAATGCTGGCTATATATTTCGTCCAGGAGACATGATCACCACTGAATAGTGAACAGTGGACATATTCGAATGTTCATAGCTGTTGACTCGTGGTTTTTCGAAACACTTCCATTACTAGTATAAACAATATAGCGAGAAAATTAAGAACCCACACCGTATTGCAATAAATCTCACGTGCTCACACCTCTCCGAAATTTCTAGCACACAGAAGCCAGTCTCACATCCAGTTCACCGACACGCATTCAGGTGATGAGACTGGTTTTGCCCACAAGTGGTTAGGCCGGTAAACTTCACCTAAGATCCGTTCTAGGAATCAAGTTAGTTTGTCAAGCGGATCACCGCAAGCCGATACAATAGGTCGCAGTTTTATTTCCTTTTTGTGTGACTTAGGTCACTATGCAATTTTCCCGTGCACGATACCGAAGATTTTATAGCACAAATGATATTGCCATGGATGTATCCTTATTTTTTTAGCTTGAGTGAAGAAATCAAGCAGCTATGAAAATCCGAATATGTTCCCCACCCACTGCTCAATCGTGATTAAGTCCCCTGAACGAAATATACTGACTCTTTTGTAATAATCGGACATAAAATAAGCACCGGCTCTTTTATCTCATTTAAACAAGAACTGAAACAACCCGCACAGATAGGAACACTGGTTGTTGGTCCCGTCTGTATAACTCAGCTCACACGCATCAACCCCACTAGCGGCACTGACCGTCCAGCAGGCGTTGCCGAGGTCGGCCAGCTTCACTGTCAAGCTGCAGACCTCGTTCACGGGGTCTGGGGAGCGTGCCTTCTCCTTCCCTGCAGCGGCAGCAGCGGCGGCGGCGGCGGAGGAGGCGTCAGCGTCCTCCGGCGCACCCTCCGCGTCCCCTGCGAGAGGCAGAGGGGTCACCTTCACACGGAACCAACCACCAGTGGTCACCACTGGTCCCCTGACAGTTGTCTAGGAGAAGCCGGCATCTTCATCTAGCGGGTCCACTGAATCATACCAAAAGACTCCGACCCAGGCTGAAGCGAGCCCTTCTATATGTGTGCTGTGAACGTAGCCCAACTGGTGCTTGCTACCACCTCCAGAGATGTGTGTAAAATATTCGAATGTATTCTCCAACTATTGTTTAGCTTGAGGGCATCAGCGGATGCGGTGGGACTTCCGGATAATCGCCTGACAAATACTCAAATGGGACCACTGGTCTCCCTCGGATGTAAAAGCAGGCGCTCTTACCTTTTACTGATGATTACGGTTACCATCTGGCCCTCCGTGTCTGTCCTAGCGCATTGTTTACCGACCCCGACACTAAGCAGCCCCCGGTGGACAATTCTGCTCAGAATTTTCACCCTAAGAGTGGAAAACTTATCCTGGGGCACTAAAAGGCTTAATTTCAGACCACTTCATTTAAGCAGAGATGTTATTTTTTAACCTAAAAAGCATTCCCCTTATCAGCTTCAAATAGCAAAACCAATTCTTTGGGAGTAGGCCTAAAAGTATACTATCATTCGCTGAAGCACAATGCCAAAAAAACACCAAAATTTGACCTTTATGAATGAATGGAGAAACTCCAAGTACGTGGGCAGACCTTTTCACCCAGCACCCTGTATTTTAGGACACAGTTCCTCCAAACCCTCATCCCGGACCCTCCACTCGGCATTCATGTGTGCGACTTTCAATAGCCATACGTGGCACGGGAGCGCTGCTGAAGTTGCGGAAGAGCCAATGGGAAGGAGGAGGTACCTGGGGTGGGCTGGCTGGAGGACAACTGGATCCACTCGCTGGAACACGAGGGAACGGGAACCGAGGGCATCTCCGCGTCATCTGCAGTGCGGCGGTGGCGGCGTCACTCCACCACGGTACCATCCGCCAGGTAACCTACACAATATCTCTGCCCGCGCCAGTGGGGGAATTTCCCTTTGAATTTACCCCTGTCGCTGATGTGGCAAACGAATGAGGGGATTTCTACACCTACAGAGCCAATGAAATTTACCTTTCACTGATGTGACTGGTGCCCAGCGACAAACTCTAACGAAAATTTCCATCACTAAATATTTCCCCTGAAATAATCCCATTTTTCACTGAAATATCATCCATTCACACAAAACATGGCGATAGCAGTAAGCAGAGTACCGTCAAGTGTCACCAGGGGTGCTGGGAGGCCGACCTTCGTCGATATCGACCCAGGAGGAGTCCAGCTCGTCGTCGGCCGAGACCACGATCTCGGTGAGCTCGCGGTCGGCTTCGATGCCGTCGCCATCGCCGTCGTCGTCGACGGGCGCCCTGGGCGTGGGCACGCTGGCGGCACCGCGGAACTGGGACGTGGAGGCGGCGGCCGACTGAGCGCCGCCTGCCGCTGGAAGGTGCGGCTCGGCAGCCGCAGCCGCAGCCGCCGCTGGGAAGGATAGGACAGACAGGATGGAGGCTGGCCTGGGCGAAGGATTTAACAACTCGGGATATAAATGACCTAGGAAATAAAGACAGGAAATCCCACGCGGACTGGTTAGGAACCAGTTTTAATTCACATCCATGCACACGTTTTCATAATTCGACAACAGGCAAGCTCTATCAAGGCGCATCACCACGGTAAACTGAATGCTATCTTCCTGCAGGTCAGGCTGGCGACCTCGGCCGCCGGTGGGGCGGGCTCACCTGGCCGGACGTCGGTCTGGCCGCTCCGCTGCGAGGCAGCGTCGCCGGCAGGTGCACTGTGTCCGTTACACACGCCCGCGCAGTCCAGGTACGGCAGCGTCACCGTCTCACCCACCCCCGAGTGCTCGATCATCGCCTCCTCCATGTTGGCCAGACTCTGGCGGTTCGCTGCCGGCGCGGACAGTGACAGTACGAAGTGAATGCACTGTCAGCTGGGGGCAGGGGCGGGGTAAAGTGGACTTCAGGTCCGCCAGCACTTCACGGCCGATACATGCAGTATTATCATTCAGAGTCCAGGAGTCAGATGACCAAATATAAGCAAGCCCACGATGGACCACCAACAAATATCAAAATAACACCCTGAAGCTCATGTGCTTCGAAATTGTGTGAGGAAGGTCATCTGGCGCGTAAAATTACACGGTGGCAACATAACCGATGATAGAATGACACAACGTATTGTTTCTTCTACGGTGACATAACATTTCCGAACTATACAAAAATTCAGTTTTCGAGGTATTGCCTGGACAAAAGGGTTTTTGAGAAACCTACATTTTAAAACAAAATATAACCGGCATGTGCAATGCAAATCATATAAATATATAGCAAGTATGTAGTACGTACATAATTACGTATTTTGAATCACTGTGAACCATACAAAAATGTTACAGAATACAATTTCGACGAAACAGAAATTTTAAAATTTCAAATGCAATATGTCCAGAAAAACTGCTTAATCAGCCCACCAAATTTTTTCAATATTTTTCCGACCATAACTAAGTTCTTAAAAATTGCCTTTCTGCAAAAAACGATCGAAAAATTTCCCCTTCATCTTTATCCGTATATATATATATATATATATATATATATATATATATATATATATATATATATATATATATATATATATATATATATATATATATATATATATTCTGTCCATCCATACGCACTATGCTTGCACAGTGAGAAATTGGGGCGGGGAATGATAGCCCTTCACAGTTTTCCCCAGCACTTGCTACAATCTGAGCGTCCGTGCAATTTTTCATCAAAGCCAGGCCACACTCAAGTAAGTTTAAAGCGAATTCCGCCGAATTTTAATTAGTCAAGGAAAGGTAATAAGAAGCTATCCTGCTGTTTTCTGAATTGTCTCGATAAAATATAAGGTTTTTAACACTTCGTGGTGTTAAAAAACTTTAACATTTCCTGCTGGGCATGGTCGACCTATTGTGGAATTCCCGAGATAATTTTAATCACAACCAACCAAAACGAGCACGGTATCGTTTCTAACGTCGAAAAACACATGCAAACAATGTAAGTCCTTTCATTGCTGTCCCACTGATGGATTGACTTATTATTTGTGCTTAAGAAGGAGGCAAACATTCGTGGTCATATAGCGCCCACTGTTGTCCCATTACGCCGTCATCACTTGTGGAAGTTTCTCAGCACCGGCGCATGTCAGTGGGCCTACCCAGTTTGGAGGCCTCGCCGTTGGCGCAGTCGGTGCTCCTCCTCTCCGGCGGAGCTCTGCGGCTCCTCGCTGGTGGTCGCCACCACCGGCTGCTCCCTGTCGCCGCCCGGAGGTCCGGCAGGACTGGCGGTGACGGCCGGGGGCCGGCGTCAGCTGGTGCCGCCGCCGCTGTCACCGCGGGGCGGGCAACCGCGTCTGTCCCAGCAGCAGCCTCTGTAGCAGCGGGTGCTGCAGCTGCAGCGGCTGTAGCAGCGGGTGCTCCAGTTGCAGTGCCGGTAGCAGCTGGTACTGCAGCTGCAGCGTCTCTAGCAGCGGGTGCTGCAGTTCCAATGTCTCTAGCAGCGTCTACCGCAGCAGGGTCTGTAGCAGCGGTTGCTGCAGCAGCAGCGTCTGCAGCAGCGGGTGCTGCAGCTGCAGCGTCTGTAGCAGCGGGTGCTGCAGCTGCAGCGTCTGTAGCAGCGGGAGGCGCAGCAGCGGCGGATGCCTGCTCGGTCTGCTCGCGCTCCCACTGCTCCGTAAGCTCGGCCATCTGCTCCAGACGCTTGGCCTGCTTCTTGGCCTTCTTCTTGAGCCGCTTCTTCTTGTTCTTGGAGAGCGTGGCGGGGTCCGGCTGCTGCATGTGCTTGGGCGCCGTGGACACTGCAGGGGCACGGTCATAACGTCAGTTCAGCGGGAACTCAGCGCCGAATGCACTGTCCCACAACGCAGGGAGTCGTCTGGTACGAAACAGCGGAGAAGTGATCCTGGCTGTGTTCGTGCCCATTCCGGATCTGAAAACCGCTTTGTGTTTTATGAGTGAAAGTGCTTGGCCATTTGACATGCATGAGCCCATGTTTGCTCCAATGCATATATCAGTAATCTTTACACTGCAAATGTAGAAAATGGGGCCAATGATGCCCAGCGGGTAACTATAGAAATAGCAACACGAATAAAACAATACTCGGGCTAACCGGCCCAAGGGCTTAAGGATACAAAGCCTCAGCAAATATCACAACATCATTGGTGAACCATGGCAGCTTATTTTCGTCTAATATTCGAGGTATAGAATCACAAAAATGTCCCACCATATGCTTCTTAAGTCGAGTATTATAAATGTTGAGAAAGAATCTCCGTGTCTAAGGCAGTGGGATGATCATCATTTGACTTGAGCAGAGGCGCCGCTAACTCAGAGGCGGGGAGGGGGGAGCGGCACCTCTCGCTTTGGAAAAGTGGAAAACGGCCTTCCTTCACTCTTCTGTTAGAAGTCCATTTTCCGAAACGATGATTTGCACAGAAAGGGGAAATGTTTAAAAAAAGAGGAATTTTTCCAGATTTATATCCCGTAGGAGCCTCATTTGATATAAGAAGACTTAAATCCAAACGACACATCTCCATTTCTGGAGACAAATCTATCTTTTTTAGATATTTAAGGACAGAAGGCAAAAAATAAAAGCAAAAAAAAAATGACACCCTTCTACCTGGTCATGGTAAACTACATTACATTGATATGTCCTGGCTGGCATCGACGTAGTTCGAAGTCAACTAATATTTATATGGCTGCTTTAAAATACAATATACTTTCGAAACTCCAATTACACTGTCTGCTTAAGAGACATACGATGCGTCGTTTTGCGCTTGTATACTTGGAAAAGTAGCCGGTGAATAAGTCGTCATCACATCTTCGACGACGTTACTTCCGTGATGTTCCCTGAGGCCCAACCAGCGCTACTATTGCACTTTTGCTGTAATCCTAAAATTTGTAGCTAAAAATCCCAAGGCGGTTGCCTCATATCCAAACATTATCCAACACATTATGGACAAGGATGTTTCAGAACAGCACAGTACCCTTACCCCTGTACAGTAGCCCAGTAACGTACCCCAGGAGTATCAATACCGTTGCGATAACATGTAGCATCCCCTCGCCCTAATACCAGCGTATTAGGGCGAGGACAGACGACGCCCCGCTGGTCTGCACGTCGCCCCACCCTCCGACCGTGGGTGCCTACTCACATAGCAAATCCCGGATCCGCCTACTATACGCGAGGTATTATTTCGGCCATGCCGGGAATAATATCCAAGACAATGCAAACAATGGAAATTATAGGACGATAATGGGTGAAAAAGGGATCATAATCAATACCAATGTATTTTCCACATACCTCATTTCTGGCGCATAATAAATAACTTGTCATGACATGTATGCTTTATAAGGACATTTCCAATTTCCTTAAAACATCTTTGGTTTTTACACTCATGCGCATATTTAAAATAGGAACTCTTAGCTAACCGGCAAACCAAGATTGTTAGCCTTAAATTCCAAGATCCCAGGGCTCAAGCTGACATCCCAAGATCTAGGGACAAATCCCGAAGAATGGTAACGCTGGGGCCAACAGTTTGGCAGGTTGCCCCAGTATCATTCAAGTCTGGTTGCTCTTAGGAAAATCCTATTTTGGACGTCATAAGTCCCGTATTCTTCATTTTCAGAGTCGATCCTCCACGAGAAAACATGGATGCAGCAATGTCCAATGGTCAAGCGCTTCCTCACGATACACAAAACGGTTTCAGATTCAGAATCAGCACGAAAGACTGACCCCACATAAATTTCCTGCTGTCTTATACCTGACAACTCGTGCATTATTTAAAGGTCTAGTGCGGGAAAAAGCCGGATGTGAACATGCAGACAAGGAAACAAACTGTGACTTTCTGTGACTGGCGAATGACGCAAGCAGTAATCTGAGGCAATAGCTGCCTGATGTTCCTATAACCCCGGCAATCAAACATGAGACCACTCAGGCAAATGTAGCTCAGTGCTTGAACCAATAAACACCCTTGGAGGCGATGATTGCGCGACACAAACATAGCGAGCGCGAAAACAACTGTAAAACATATCCATCACAAAAGCTATCACTGCCAGCACTGCGTGCTGTTCCGTAACACTCACTGAAGGAGGCGGGCAGTTTGAGCCCCATCTTCTGCCACTGGGCGGCCTCGGCCGCCAGCCGTCGGACGTGCGCCTCGTCCACGCAGAGCAGCACGTTCTCCGGCTTAATGTCCGTGTGGATGATATGACACTTCTCGTGCAGGTACTGCAGGCCCTCCAGCACCTGCACACAGCGAATGCTCGAGGTCGACCAACGACAGAGACACATCAGCCATGCCAACGATAGCTGAAACAGGCACGCTTTAGTCTGAGCATGCCGGTATGGAAGGATTTTTCAGAACAAAAAGGCGGCCGATCTGGAAATAAGGTTTTGTGTTCTGACACTTTACTCTCAGTGCCAATAAGTTTCATAAAGCACACGTTCTACACATCTGACTCTTTCCCTGTGCCCTGGTCACATTCCAAAACAAACAGCAATTATAATGGTCTGACAGGTCTGCCGTCGTTTGGAAAAAAACCGTGAGATGTCAAAAATGGACTAAATGAAATTTTACAGGAGAGACGACAATGCATTTCCTCGATTCTCAGCGTAGAGTGAGGTCCAGATCATTGAAAAGGGGTAGCCGGATGAAGCCGGTACAAAACTGAGCTCAACCATAGAAAATACAGTAGAATCAAAACATAACCTTGAAAGATATTCAGGAAAAACTTTTTTCCAGGAGGGATTTAATCACAGCTTTCGAAAGATGCGGCGGGAAAAAGCCGTAAAGCTCTTGCGTTTTTTTCCTCCTGCATCTGCTGAGTTGATGGCCGTGTACGGGCTGACAGCCGGCTCCTACCTGTCTGATGATGGACTTGACGTTGGACAGCGGGATGCCCTGGTAGTTGCTGCGGATAATGAGCTTCAGCAGGTTGTGGCCCAGCACCTCGAACACCATGCACACGTGGGTGCCGTTGATGCCGTTGATTTTGAAGTCGTCCAGCAGTTGGACAGTGCCCTCTCGAAACGGGTCCGACTCGTCACTGTCCCGTACCTAAGGGTGATATAACAGGTACGTCAGAGGAACGGGTCCGACTCGTCACTGTCCCGTACCTAAGGGTGATATAACAGGGACGTCAGAGGAACGGGTCCGACTCGTCACTGTCCCGTACCTAAGGGTGATATAACAGGTACGTCAGAGGAAGGGGTCCGACTCGTCACTGTCTCGTACCTAGGGGTGATATAACAGGTACGTCAAAGGAAGGGGTCCGACTCGTCACTGTCTCGTACCTAAGGGTGATATAACAGGTACGTCAGGGGAAGAGGTCCGACTCGTCACTCTTCCGGACCTGATGGTGACAACAGGGACGTCAGAGGAATGAGTCCGACTCGTCACTGTCCCGTACCTAGGGGTGATATAACAGGTACGTCAGAGGAAGGGGTCCGACTCGTCACTCTTCCGGACCTGATGGTGACAACAGGGACGTCAGAGGAATGAGTCCGACTCGTCACTCTTCCGGACCTGATGGTGACAACAGGGACGTCAGAGGAATGAGTCCGACTCATCACTGTCCCGTACCTGATGGGTGACAACAGGGACGTCAGAGGAATGAGTCCGACTCGTCACTGTCCCGTACCTAAGGGTGATATAACAGGTACGTCAGAGGAAGGGGTCCGACTCGTCACTCTTCCGGACCTGATGGTGACAACAGGGACATCAGAGGAACGGGTCCGGCTCGTCACTGTCCCGTACCTAAGGGTGATATAACAAGTACGTCAGGAGGAAGGGGTCCGGCTCGTCACTCTTCCGGACCTGATGGTGACAACAGAGGCGTCAGAGGCAGTTCCACTCGTCACTGTCCCGAACCTGATGGTGATATAACAGGAAGGCCAGAGGAATGAGTTCGACTCGTCATTGTTCCGAACCTGATGGTGACAACAGGGACGTCAGAGGAACGGGTCTGACTAGTCGCTGTCCCGGACCTGATGGTGACATAACAGAACGGTTAAAGAAACGGGTCCGACTCATTTCTGTCCCGCACCTGACGGTGAGAACGGGACCGGGTCTCGCTGCCTCGGACCACCCCGCCCGGGGGCTGGGCGCGACACCAGCCGGTAGAGGGCTATTCAGTGGGGCGCTTAGGAGATCAACGATTAGGTTGGATATGAATAAGATGTTATCCAACCCCGGGAGCTATCCGCTTTCCACATAGGCGTAGGAAGGTCGAGACTACTGGGGGTGGGGGGCAAGGAGTATGTCAAAGACATTTCTGCCCAGTCAACGCCATACGGGTAGTGGTTCAGAATCGGTAACATTCGGGGGACATGGCCCCCTGTTCCTATGCACATGGCTTCCCATATGCGTGGGGGCAAATAATTAACCGAACACCGTGCTACTACCGAATCGAGCAGATTCAGTGAATATACCAGAACATGATTCAGACCCCATCCCATTATTGGCCACTCAAAACCCGTAGAAAGCAAAGTAAAATATTCACTAAAAGTCCGCATCGCACGGGTCGGAACGCCAAATCTTCCCATACAATTATTCATTCGTTAGATCCCTATCTACACACGTCTCATAACACATAACGACCGTTCCCAGAGCTCAGTCATCGATGTCATTATTCGCCCCACCTGTATACGGTATTCGGCACGAGCAGCGGTTGCGCGTGCAGCAAAAGTGGTAGCTGACAGAACGGCGTTAGACAGATGCCCTGGCAGCGTGTACGCGGAAACATACCAGGCGGCGTGGCACCGACACCACGTCGCCACCACCTCATCTCGCACGGTGCGCTCAGAATAATGGAGGCGGCAGGGTGTCGGTGGGCGCAGTCGCCGCGTAATAATGCCTCTCGGGGGTAACACCAGCAGTAACACAGCCAACAGCGCTACAGAGGCCTTCGCAGCTGAGGGCCGACAACTTTGGTCAGCTTGTGGCTCAGCAGGTTCTGTGGCTGAAGTACCAGTGCTGATACTGACCCAGTTCCACTACAGATCGCCAATAACGATCCCTGCCGGCTGGACTGCGCCCGGGCTGGATCAGCCGAGCCTTTTACAGGAAGGCTGGGGCCCGGACTGGTAAACTGCGCGATACGTGACGGCGCTGAGGCCCTCATTGAAACCCAGAGCTCCACATAGCTCAGTGCTGACCTCACTTCAAACGCCAATCCATCTCACATATCTCCGAGCATCATCCAACATGAAACCCACCAACACAAAGGTATTGTTTGGATGATAGCCTGTGCTATACGACCTGGCAAGTGGAACACAATTAATTTCCAGCGGATTCCTTAACATCAATATCAAGCTAATGGCAGACATGACAAGCGGTCTACGGAACCAACTAGAGCAGAAATGCTTGTGTCAGAAGTGAGGGGCACATACAACGCCAGAAAGGTAAGGACAGGTTGGGCAGAGTGTGACGTCACAAAGACTTCTGACTCCTCGGACAGATCGGACCTGTGTGCGGCTGCTTGACCAGCTGTGCGGCGCAGTAAGAGTGCGATGGGCGGACCAGGGCAGTGTTCCGAGCAGCCGTGACAGCACCGGCCGCACCTGTGCCCATTGATCTGGCGCCACTGCGGGCCGCGCGCTGCCAAACGCCGCTGACGTCATGGCCCGGCCTGCCACGCGCCGCCGCCACCAGTCCAACGCGGCCGGCCGCCCCGCACGTCAGCGGCCCGCAGCGCAGCATGTCCCGTCCCGGCGCCCCCACATGCACTTCCACCACAGATGTCAGCTTTGAGAGACCACTTTGAGAATATTTTTGGAAGTGTGGTCACTTCACCTGACCTGGTGATCCGGTCTAACATGACCTGGACGTAACATTGTTCAGGAAATATGCAAAACAAACATTGAACAGCTATGCAAAGTGCGGCGGCGCTGCCTGCCACCGTTTTCCGGTCAGCCTGGAAAAACCTTAAGGGGGTCAAAAATAACCCCCACCAGGGCGAAGGTTTAAGGGTTATGAAACAGCATTGCGAACGCAAACAACGGTAGATGGAAATCCCGCACTAAGCACCTGCATCCACAGAAGTATACAACGGTACACCCCTGCAGACTCAAGATCTCCTGAAATACACCACCGAGACGACTAACCGAGCGGAGACCAATGCAAGCCATGCAAACTAGCCGGGGCGTGCATACGACTCCAACACGTACCAGCCACCAACGTTTTACGTCATCACCCTTCGCTTACTGCTGTTCGGCACGACCCCACTCAAAGATAGAAGCGTCGCCCCTTCGATACATGTGCCTCCAGTGACAACCAAGTAGTCAAATGCTTCACTTTATGCAGTGCTGTGCTCGGGCGTCACTGCCGCAGCACGCGGCGGCCGGTACCCAGTGTGGTCGGCACGGCCCGCAGTCGGGTGCAGCCGGTGGGAGCGCCGCAGCTCCACAGCTCCACATGGGCCTCAGTGTTTATGTCTCGCCGTGACCTCGGTCAGACCGCCGGGTGTAGATAGGCCGAGCGGCACCGGCAGCCGACTGCAATCAATGGAGCGCAGCCGGCTCACCTGACGCGTCCCAAGAACGCCGCACTCAAATCGCCCTCTATGCATTAAGTGATGCAGGCCATTAAAATCAAAAGTGACATTTGGCCACGTGACTTAACATCGGGATAACCTCACAGGGCTTTGGCGACCCTAACGGAATTTGGAGTGAGATGTCGGTATCGCGGAGTGTATCAAACCCCGAGTTTCGGATTTCGTCCGTACTTAAACTGACCGTTAGGGAGAAATAAGCGTCTGCTGGGAGACACCAGTCCCCTATTGCGGCGCGCTCCACCCTCTTCCACATGCATCCGTGTGTAACCAATACCTTTTTGAGCCCGCAGAGAGAGGCGATGCCCAGATCTCATCATTCTCAGGATAGTCCGATCCCTGGCGTGGCCAGTGTCTCACGAATACCAGCAGTTTTTCGTCAGGTTTGAATTGCTCTACCCGGTAGGTATAGAGATGATCAATTTTATCAATCAATGACTGTACATAAAATACTAAAATTTGACATACGTCGAATTCAGCTTCCTAGTACCGCAACTTTTCACCCTTATTGTTCATCGAGCAACCCGCAACTCGATGACATTGTTATGCGCCCAGTATCCGATCCCGGGTCAGTAGTGCAATGACACCACGTGATTGGCGTTTGGACCACTGCAGGCTGCCCAACCTCGACAATACTGGGACAGCGGGTTACCAGGTACTTACTGGTGTTCACTCAGCCCGGGGTAGAATCCGTCAATACCAGCCGCACCCCACGACGCACGGACACCTGGGACCAGCGATCCGCACAGGGATATCCCACTACCGCCGAAGCTACGGCCACACGCCGCCATGACAGTGCTGCGCTCCAAAAGAGGTATAATGCAGACAAATACAATTTACGAGCAAAAACATCCTAAAAAAACTCCAACCTATTCATATCACCAGACAAGACACATTTAAAAAAGTAATCGTGCATACTGGCATGCTGGCTCTCTGCATATATATATATATATATTATTATATATATATATATATATATATATATATATATATATATATATATATATATATATATTTATATATATATATTTCTACCATCCATTCCAAAACCTTCTATGCACTATTGCTAATGACTTCGCATCCGAATATGTTAAACCATGTCTCCATAAATGTGCCATAGCGTTTTTGATACAGGAACGTTCAGAACTCCACCATCATCCAGACTGCTCACGGGCCAGAAGCAGCGCAGTGGCGCCTCTCGGAGCACTGGGCGATAGGCGACACTACGCATACAAGTCGGTCCAATCTCCGACCCGTCCCACTTAAGCCGTTTTTTCGCGCAGATTGTATCGGCTCTTTTTGAATGTCAAAATGAGACTGTGATGCGGAGTCCGATTTCAGCGCCTATCGGCCGACCAGCACCGCGGCTTCAGCCGTAGTCCGCTGTCCATGCTCCTCCCCGGAAACTGATCTCCCCAATGTTGGCACGCATCTTCCCACAAAGTTGCACACCAAACCCCCGAAGCACCTGGCCCTTGATAGAATAAGAAGGTATGCAGGGGCGTCGCCACTGATTTTTTACTGTTCGAGAGAGACTCCAAACTAGCGCTGACCGAAGTGGTGGGGTTGTAAACGAAGGAAAAAATAAGAGCTGTCTGGTAGAGAGCGGCATTGAAGCAATTCACCTATAACCAATTTCAGTACATTCGCGGAGGTCCACAATGGTAGGCGGGAGCAAAGGCTAAAACAATCAGTCGATAACCAAAACTTCGTGAAGACGTCTCCCAGTCCGCGCTTTCGACGCCCATAACATTATGTAGAAAATGTTGTCACCCATACCAAAACTAATATGAAGCAGAATATATCTCCGGAGCGGGACAACATTCTCTCGCAAGCTAGACCTTACCACAGGCTTTTCTTCTGACGGCGAACCAAACCGGCGCCACACGACCGCAGAGGTTAGTGCGTCCTTATTCCCAAATAACCAATCAGAGTTCCGTCACGAAACACGTCAGCTTGTTGTCCGTTTTGTCACGAGAGGGAACGTATCCTGAATAGCTGCGGCGAGCTCTCCTCTGCGGTTTCGCGTCATTAAACAACACGTCTCCCCACGGCTGCAGCCGTGACACGACAAATCGCTGCGGCTGAAGAAGCGCAGATGGAGGACAAATCTGGTCTGTTACACGGGTGTAGGCCGCTGGTAACAGTCACTGACAGGGCAGCCGGAGCAGGCGTCGCCGAGTAACAAAACCATACCCCTGCCGACGTCAGGCGAAAAGCGGTGACTTCAAAAACACCGCGCCACCTCTTCCAATTTTTTCAGTCTTCTAGTGATCTCGAATCATACGCTGACTAAATAATCAGCGCAGCCGCCTTATTGTTCTCTCTGTTCCATAAAATATCAGACACAGCAGCTGCCTGCACAAACTGAGACAAACAATTAACAGCAGAGGTAGAATACAGAAAACTACTCTACTGCTTTGCTGGTGCCATACTCACGCATTTCAGCAGTTTGATTTCATCTAGAGCCGTCTCTGTGTAGTGGCAGGCACTCTTCACAACTTTCATGGCTACGAAACGCTTGTCTCTGCAACATAGGTCATTTGGTGAATAATCAGGTCTGCAATCAAATGAATAAGCAAGTAATCTATAACCAACTTGAGGCTTCAGAACCAACTGTTTTGTATTGAAATGAATGCCAACTACGCGGTGGAAACACTATGAATTTAATAATTATAAAATGCAGTACATGGTAGAGTTCATGACATGGTTATCCAGGAAGGAATTCGACTATTGCTGCCAAGAACAATCAATCAATTATTTCAAGAATAAGTTTGGCAACGAGGAGACTGATCTAAGAGTCAGCAAATATACATTTCAGTTACGATGTTCAGTACATAATCCACAAGGCTCGGTACAGCACTGGAAACGAAGGCTAAACACTGTTCGGTACGGCGTTATGGTATGTGACTGGAACCAGCCCACCAGTAGGTTTCTGGCCCATACAATAACATTCCGTCACCGGCGTAACCATTGGGTACAAAAGACACAAACAGAGTCGTTAGAAGCCATACGGAACTGTGTGTCAAGGCCAATCCAGTTAGTCAACGGGAGGCCCATGACCTTGGCCTTCGGTTCACTGACGCCCAGACGACACTGCCCAATCTTCCGAGGAGCGCAACACGCCGATTTGTGGGTAGCGCACGCTGAGTAAATGAAAGCGCACGCTGCTTCAGCTAATGTATGAGGAATTGGGCAGACCGCCTACCAAGGCTTTTCTTGTTTCTGATACGGTGTCAGACGCAGATACCAAATGCGTAATCCGTAAAATCCCTGTTTGGGGCTTTTTTGGAATTTGAAAATTTCCGCTGCGTTTTTCGGTATCTTGGTAAAGAAGCAGAACGGATTCGTTTATGTTTTTCTGCATGTTTGATATCTTTGGAAAGGGCTTTTCACGAACAACGTGATTTTCGTCATTTGTCAAACTCTGGGTCGATCGCAATGTCCGAAATTCGAGCAGTAAAGATTGCGAACATCTTCGTTTTTCGGGTGCAAACCTGACTTTTGAAAAAGAACCATGCCCTCCAAAATCTGACCAGTAAAGTGAAACGTTTTCTAATTGATTAGCAACAGCGGCACTTCCCCGCCCGGCGATAGGCGGAAGGGTTAATTCTGCCAACATCACGTTGCACCTTTCCCATCAAAACAATCGATTGACTATCTGGGCTTCTGTCCGGTTAAACCCAACTTTAATCCCACTCCTGAGTCCGCGTGTAGGCATCTAGTTGGCCCAGCGCAGTGTTTCAGTCATAAATGTTTTCACCTAGCATTATGGCGACACCAGCCTAAATCATGAAGCACGGACGAACTAAGCACTAAGCTGGAGGCATTGTAAAAGATAAGCCCCACAAAGCACGCCAGCCATAAAAGACCACCAGAAGCAGCACGTGCATCCGGTCCGGCTCTCGCTCAGCAAATCCCTACCCACCGTATATCCCAGCAGAGCCAGACGGTGGAGAAGTGGCCCCAGCCCAGCTTCCTGATGACGTGGTAGCGACCGTGGAACATGTCACCCACGCGCACAGGGTGGTACCCGCCTGTCGGCACAACACAACACCGTCAGCCAGCGTCCGGCAAGCCGAGCCTGCTGGCTGGAAATGGCCGGACGCCACAGAGCGGCGGCAGCCAGTCTCCGCAACAACAGAGACGCACGGCGGTAACAACGAACGGCGCTAATGGATGAATATTTACCGCACTGTCTACATCCTGGGAAGATGTATTGCTCGTCAGAGGTTCTCTTGAAGGAAACCATGATATCAAAGATGCTAAAAAACGTACTGAGAACACCTTCCGAAATTTATGACATTTTGAGCACCGTGCTAAGTGGACACGGTGGTAATGCAGGCTGTTTTAAATATTGTGCTTTCCACAGAGTGCTTCGGATATGAAAGAAAAAAACATTGCATACATAGGTATTTCATGCTGCCTCATATCCCCATTATCGTTAACAGTTCAACTCACGCCAATATCTCTCCAAAATCAGGCATAGGTGTGAAGTGTGCTCAGTTGGTTTTGGTTTGCTACTTTGCTTGTTTACCCCAGCTGCGGCTGTTTTATCGTCCTTCCATGACCAGAGAAGCACGCTGCTGGGCAGGTTCACGTAGACCGCTAAATTAAAGAGAATATGGCACCTTGGTACAATTCCAACTGGAGTGGCTTCACCGACAATCCTTATTGAAAATATTTAATTTGGCTTCACTTCTGCTGACAGAATGACTAACAAGCCTAGCATTTCGTGTTACCTAATTTTCCTCTGTTAGAGGTAAGAAGTCTCCAAACTGGCGTGACATCAACTAAGCGTCCAACCTAGTAATGTTTCGTGCCGCGATAAATCTATAAATAAATAAATAACGAGTACTAATGCAGCGTTTTTCGTTCAAATAGACCGTTATGGGGACAACAGGTTACTCATCGACTTCTGCTAGTTTTCTCGATGTATTAAAAAATATTTCACACTTGAAATAGTTAATTTTTCAAGCCTTTTTAAAAGAAAGCACTAATGCTCTTCCATACTCGTACGACCAACAAATAATGGCGTCGAATTACTACGCACAAACATAGTGTTACGAGTATAGTTTTCTATTCTAACCGGCCGTCCCACACGCTGCTAATTTTTGTTGTATTATTCGTCCAGAAAATATTTGTAAGTTGGTTAGCTCCCTATCACCGTGCCTACGTCCTTGCCAAGCCTTTTCCTAGCTTATGTTTTCTTTGCATAAAGCGAGTTATACGTATTTATAATCGTCAGTACCATCCAGTACCAATCGGACAGCATAGATAAACGTGGGTTCAATCCCCATGGCGGGAGACCGCCTTCCATGTCCGATCTGACCGGGACATGCTTCAAAAAGTCGACGCTGACCACTAAATTAAACAAAGTAAGAGCGTCAGGTCAGTATGGTTTAGCAGTGCACAATCCCCAGCCACACTACACGATCCCTGCCGGCTCCCGTTAACTCACTGCCGGCGGTAGAAAGGTCAGAATCGAATACGGGTTCTCGATTACTCGTCGAGTAGTCAGGAATCGAAAAGCGGTCGAAAGTCATCGGACAGGAGTTGGAACTGTCCCGACAGGTCCTGAGAACGGCTCACAACGCCTGCAGTCCATCCATCGATCGGTCCTAAGCCGTGCCTGAGATCATTCAGGCCCTGTTGTCGCGGACAGCTCGGCGGCTGGTCGGCGATTAGTGGGCGATATGGTAAATTTTCACAGAGTACATGCTCAGGCGCTGATCAACGCACGGCCAGCCTGCGACTCTCCGCGACCAGTTGTCAGACGGTCCGAACCCGTCCTCTGGCGTCCACGTTCGTTCTGGGAGCGGTGTGAGGACTAATGGAGATGTAGGCCGCTCATTTGCGATCGTCCAGCGAGTTGGCCAAAGGCGGTGCGTGGTGAGGGGCTACAATACATACTTTGTTTGCCGTCTCAAATCTATTGAATTGCTCACAATTCCTTCCCAGTTAACAGAAAAGAAAGGAGAGAAAATGTCGAGATCAGAAACCTTGTTGACAGAAACCCACACGAAACGTTCCAATTTGCACAGAGTGAACGGAGTTTGAGAGAAGCCATGTCAAAATAGGACAGAAATAAACGTTAGCGAAAGGACAGCGTTTTGGCACGCCTCCCGTTCTGTCCCGTTTAAGTCTGTTTCGTTCCATTCCGCTCCTGTAAATGCATCCTACAAGTGGTGCCGTTCCGCCCACTCCATTTTTAGAAAGTTTTTTTCCCAACTAGTTTCTTGATCGGTTTTTAGAGTCAAAGTCTCACTAACGTCATCAAGGGACTTGTCACGGATACCCCGACCCCACTACCCGAACGTGTAACTCCCACAATTAAGGGTTAATATGGAAGACAAAGTTAAACGGCCCACAAAGCACAGGGACGGCCACCCCGCTCAGGTCACCCTCTCACCAGTCAGTTGCCAGCCGACCTACGTCGGCTAACACGCCTCCCTAACTCGATGCGCAAAAAAATTGAATTTGTCGAACACAGTGATTCATACGATCAAAATGCTCAATTGAAGAGAAAAAGAATGATGCATGATTTAAAATCATCCATCGGGCCGTTCTAGAGAAATTGTCCACTCACTTTTAGTGAAAATTTCGAGAAGGAAGACCATTCTTTCATTCTGTCCTATAATGCATGCCAAGTTTTTTAGGTCAATTTGTCATGCTTCCTGTGGAGAAAATGTATAGTGTAATGCACCAATGGAAAGCCAAGATCCTGCAGATGATTTAAGTAGTTTGCAATTTCACATTTCCCCGATTAACACGCGCCCCGCTGGGGGGCGGATTCGCCCCCCTCCTGGTTTTCACCAGATAGCTCAAAAACGAAGAAACGCAGAACAACGAAACTTACGGTATCTTATTCCTGATCAATTTTACACATCTGACCAAATTTTTTACTTAAGGTCATGTCAGGTCGAGGAGATATTCAGGGTCAAGTGACCCAACCTCAAAACCTAAAATTACGAGTTTGAAGCAGAGCCCAGGGAACATTAGCAAACCGATCAGTTTGAAACTTCCACAATATGATAAGGTCATTAGGGTATACAAATCTGCTATCTCGGAGTTTTTAAATTATTGACCTAAGGTAGGGTCAATTTTTTGGTCACCCCATTATAAGTCTATGGTGAAAAATAGAATGGGTTCGTTTTCAGTAAAGACTTTCGTGGAGAACGAGATACGGAGGGGCGGGGGCGAAAAACGTCCCCCCAGCGGGGCGCGTCATGCAAGGGACCCCAGCGGGAAGCGTGTTAAAGCACATTTATGCTTTTGCCCCGATCGCCATATTTGAGCGTTCTTTTGTTTTGTTTTTGGGATAATATAATGCTCGTAAGTATCATAAATTAATTTTGGACATGAATATCAACTCCTAGTAAAGACATTATCCTCTATTCCACGGTTATGAGATAGGTATATTTTCACATAAAATTTAGAACTCGGCTACATCATACATATAAGAAAACAAACATCACTTAAACGTGCTTCGTATTGTACCTCAGCACAGACTTGAACAACACTTCTTGGTAGTTCGGATGGTTGGGCTTGACCTTTGTCCTCTCCCACTCAAGCTTGAAGTCGTGGTGGGCGGACTCCATGGCCTGCTCGCTCCAAGCGTCCAGCCCGGCCACCAGACACTTCATCTCTAAGAACTCAGCAGCGTGTGTGAAGACAAGGTGAACTTTTGGCGTGACCGAGATGCCCAGCATCCTGTAGTGCTCCTCAAACCTCGAGATGATAGCCCTGAAGTCCGAGTCTAACTTCTGCCCAAAGCAGGCCACCACGACCCGGTTGAACTGGACGATGGTCTTGCTGAAGGCAACTGCTGGAATTGCCGATAATATTTCCAGCTTCCTCGCCTTCGCCACCAGCTTATCCGAGAACCTCAGGAACTTACGGGCATGGTTTCCTCGAAGGTGTTGGGCTGGTACTGCACCAGCTGATATTCTGCTCCTTCATGTAGGCGTTGATGAACTCTTGTCCCTCAGGGAATGCTTTGATCAGGTGATTGACTAGCGTCCCCACTGTTCCAGTCATGACATGAAGCTCGGGGAACGTAAGTAACTCCAGTGTGGTAAGCTCGGGCTCCCCGTGGAGCAGAGCTGGATTGATGCAGTTGTTGAACTGCTTGGCAGTGGACTTAATACCTCCGGCCGCGATGAATTTTCTGTGGTGGCTGGCCAGGGACCCGAGTGTGTTGGCTGGGCAGGGGCATGTGAAGGGAGCCTGACACTCACAGTAGGGGCAGGGGTGCTTGCTGGTGGCCGACTGCTTCCCGCAAAGCATCAGCTGGACCTTCATATCCAAAGAGAGCGGGCAGGAGCCAAGTGACTCTATGTCGAGCTTGTCGAGGATGGTCTTGATGTTGGCCCAGCTCTCTTCAACATCCGGGGCCGCTGCCACGATCATCAGCCTCTTTACGGAGGTCAGTTTGGCTTCCCGACCACCGACACCGTCAACATGTCGAGCTCGCTTGCTGGGCGGCTCCTGCTCCCCATCTACTGCCTCGCGGACAATGAGACAGACCTTCAGGATAGACTGTCCGCCATCAAGCCCGAGCTGGAGCTGGTGGTGGTCCGGATCGAGGTCTCGACTTTCCAGCAGGTAGGTCGCGAGTGCTGGGATGTCCGCTGTGACAACTGGCATCTCCACCTCCTTCTTTATAACCTTTTCTCCCTCAGTGACCTTCTTGGAGAGGGGAAGCTTGTACACAGTGAACAAATCCTTCAGACCGTTGTTACGGGAGGTGAGAGCTGCTGCCAGGTAAGGCTGCAGCTTTTTCTGGCCGAGGAGCACACCCAAACACCTGTTGACAGCTAACAACTTCTTGTCAGAGCAGCCAAGAGTTCTCTGAAGTTCCATCATCTCCTCGTGGCTCACCATCCTCTTGTCTCTCTCATCTCCCCTCCCTTCCCGATCCTGACTGGCAGCTTGTTTGAGCCACCGGACAGCAGGGAAACTACCACCGCGGGTGGACACCCCTGGTCTGAGGCGATCTTCTTGAGAGTGCTGGCGGCCACCTGAGACAGGGTTGGCTCCGAGGTCTGCATCACCAGGGCTTCCAGGTTTCCCTCTTCTCTCGCTTGCTCGAGCAGTTGTGGCTCTTGCCTCTCCCAATCTCAGCGTAGCAGTGAGGGCACAGCGAGATGGGTGTGGTTGGCTTCGACGGAGGGTTGGCAGGAATCCCGGGTTGGTGAGAGTGCTCAGCATGCCAGTCTGGATAGTCCAGTCCCATCCTGGCAATGTCACAGAGGCGACAGGCAAAAGGCACACCAGGCTCTGGACAGAACGGCTCTCCAGATGATCGGGAAGATCGAGGAAAGAGAGTCTCGTAGTCCATGAGAGGGGGTAACTTTCTAGTGGTCTGTCCAGGGTCCTTCTCAAATGCTTTGAGAGTCAGCCGGCAGGTGGCACAGACAGAGGTCGGGTAAAAGTTTGAAGAGAGGCAGTAGGTCGGTAGGAACTGGCGGATCAAGACTTCCAAGGCTTGGGAGACAGGACTGAGAGACTTCTTTCGTCCGCAGAGACAGCAAATTGCCGCCAGAGAGCGAGAATGGTCCCTCGGACCGAGATCCTTCCTACCAGACTTGGGGGAGGCATCTCGCTCTTAACTTTCCTCAATAGATTGAATGATGTTATGCGTATCTGAGAGAAAACTACCTATATCAGAAGCCATGAGCCTGTCACCAGATACCTGATGTAGGAAGGAAGGTATCTTGGTATGAAAATATACAAGCCGCATGGTTGCTCAGCAACGCACGCACGTTGCTAAGCAACCGTGCGGTCTATGTTCTCACTTCTAGCTGTTGCACTCGACAGCTAAAAAAAACTAGTTCAGGAACAAAACTGAATGGATGTAAAAAATAATATTCGGTGCCTAACAGTTAATCATTTCAGTTTGAATTCCTGCTGTTTCCGTTACTGTTTAAATTTTAGCCGCAAGGGGTTCTGGTGTCAGCTTAACCCTCGCACTGCTCTAAAAATTTTCACTAAATGTGAGTGGGTGATTTCTCTAGAACGGCTCGATGGATGATTTTAAGTCATGCATCATTTTTTCCACTCCAATTGAACATGTTTGCAGTATCAATCACTTCGCTCGACAAATTCAATTTTTTGCGCATCGAGTTAGGGAGGCGTGCTAAATCTTGAGCGCCGGAGCATCTCAGGGAAACTGATCCCAAGCCTGCACATGCACTGCCACTGCATGTTTCTGAGCAGCGGACCGGAGCCTAACGCTCTACCAACTGAGCTACCGGGGCAGCTCTACTTTGAGGGCAGCTCTTACTTTACTTGCCGCCCTACCCCCCCCCCTCATTCCCTTGTATGAAACCTGGAATATTTTGTCCTATTCCACCACGTCCCAGTATTCCCATTTGATGCAGACCTGTTAAGGCCATCCCTTTCCCCACGAGAATCGAGCAGCCGCCACATGCCAATAAGAAAACTGTACCGGGCCAGTTTTCAGAGTGGAAAGAGGAAAATAATGGTAGAGAGGTTTAGAGGAAACCAGACTCTGTGACAAAACTAACGCGAGTTTTAGAAACCGAGAACATCAGATGTAGTCATTCGACGATGAAGAAAGGAGTCATGTGTTTTTTAGCTTCCGATATATAAACCAACACAATTGCCACCCAACCAGCTACACAGTGGCACCTCTTGGTCCAGTAAAAAGAAAGTTGGAAAACAAAGCAAAAAACAAGCAAGAGATCAGTCATATTTTGAAGCAAAACAATAACGGGGTACCAGCCATATCAGTCTCGATAGTACGAAGGCACTGGGCAAATGACCATTTACAGCCCATTTCAAGCACCGTTCTCGCAATTCTATACATCGCCCACGTGGTCGAAAATAGTAGAATACCCCTCCCCAACCGATCCCGCACGAATGGCGACAATTTTCTGCTAGAGCTGAACCAGTCCTCCATTACCACCAACCGATTCCCGTCAATGCAACACTGTAACCGATAAGTCAAGACAAAAGGTGCGAACTTCAGACGAACGATCACCAACCGGAAAAATCCATGGGCACCGCTCTCCTACAGATCGTAGCCGATCTATGTGGTGTGGCAACATTAACATCAATCTAATGTCACCGCAACCGCCGGGTGGGTCCGAGAACACTCCTGACTCATCGCAGACCGGAATCCGCTGCAATTCACCGTACAAGCTCCAGCGTGACTGGGACTTAAGCTTCGCAGCCGTTTTAATTGCGTGAGGCCCATCGGTGGCACACCCGTAAAGCTGGCCGATTGCGGAAGAGTGGCTGCCGCTGTGACACCTGATCGTTCCAGCGGGGTGTGGGGGGGCTGTTGCGTCAGGGCGCGGCCCCTCCAGCGGTCAGCGCTACTGCGCCGTTGGCCGGCGGTCGAGCGCCGACGTCCAATCACTCCATCGATTGAAGAGGCGCCGGGGCGGCCGCAGGTCGGCGTTGAGGCGGCGACGCGGCCCGAGCCAGCGCGTCGCCGCACCGGGGCGGCGGCGGAACCGTCACAGCCGCCTAGCGGACGGAGCCGGCGCAACAGCGCACCACTTCCGGCTGTTGTCTGTCACGGTGGCAGCCGCACGTTCCGACTCACCCCACCCCGCCACCGACCCTGCCCGCGTCCCAGCACAAAAAAAACAAGATACATCATAACATGACCCGACACAAAGAGGGTGGGTCAAGGCAGAGAAGCAGGATGGTATCATAAAGTAAATAGTCCACAGGCACACACACAACTATTTCCTATGAACCAACACAACGATACAACAACTACTTCTCGATGAACGCAAAATTACAATCGCCCTTAATCCAGGCGCCTTCGAAGCCTGACGTGCAAAATAGGAGTAAAAGTGAATTTTAGGCTATTGCTTTTGAAATCAGAACCGCCTTGCTCGAGCGATGAATTTTAACGCTTCTTAAGAAACTGCAAAATCCAGTCCGCCCGGTAAGGAATGCCCTTTTAGATGAATATATATTTTTAACACGAAGAGAAAAAATTTGTTGTAATTTCTGAAATTGTTTTCTATGTGCCTTCCCTAGTTGAAAAACGATATTGGAGAAATAAATGTTTCACATGTTCGCAACGAAATTGGCATTCGCATGATGCAATTCTGTAAACTTAATATAGGGTACTGTCCAGCATGGACATTCCATTCTGAATTGGGTTCGTGAACTGTGCGCTTTGAGTTTAAAGCAATTCAGAAATGTAGCCGTTGAATTTTGCTCTAAGCTTGAGGCTCAACTCATTTCTGGAAGCTGATCGATCGTATAACTTGGCTGCGCTCATGAGAAGAGTATTTCGAAGTTAACCGTTCTAAACGATAGTTGAGTCCTGAGGCTGAATCTGATGCCTGGTAGACAGTTCAGCTAAACACACTTTCATCCTTATTATTTTGGCATATTCACAGTTGGTTACTTAGCCCGCGCCCCAGTATGCCTCCATCGATCCATATTCAGCCAGTGGGAGGAGTGGGATCCAACACCCCTCGATTTCGGCTCCCAAGAGGATATTAAAAAAACAAGCGGTGGTAGATAGCCCATATAAATACCACGGAACTATATTGGTCGCTTTTTTTGTTCCAGCTCAATATTTAGGTCATGACAGGTCAGGAATGTGACAGGTTAGAGGGAGCATTTGGCTCTAGCACCGGGGTAGCTTGCGTAAGGGCCAATTTTCATGCATCATTCGATTGTTCCTGTTACAACAAATCGAATGATGCATAATATGATCATACTAGGTCAAAATGCAAATCAAGCATGGCCCAAAGTAAGGTCAAGGTCACCATCTAATCTAAATGGTCAGAGGCGGAACCACGGGGCCAAGAGGGAACATGTCCCTCACCCCAACGATCGACCCGGGGCAGCCCCTGGGCCAAATATATGTCGGTTTAAATATCGCCTTAGTGCCGCCGGTTCCGGAGCACTCCTTCTCAACTAACCCGTATAGGAGCGGTGTCTGGGACCGCCTATGTCTCCATAGAGTTAAATAGTTTATCTCAGATATACCTCTCATTTTTTAGTATCGCTCACCCGAATTTCGATTTCCTTTCAATAAAGAAGACACACTTTCCTAGCCAAAAAAAAGAAATCCACGTTAGAGTTCCTTGCGCATCCTTTATAACAAAGCCTCCATGCACCTTTGCATCTACCTTTGCAGTCCTCTTTCATTTTTTGAACATCCTTTTCTCCACCTAAATATATCGGCTACTTAGCAGGTGCGAATATTCGTAAATCATTTTCTCTGCAGTTTTTAATCCTCCCTTCCTTACCCACCTATAATGGATCAGATAGTAAATTTCCTCCGCGAGCATAAATCTTCTCCGATGATTTGTATTTGCAGGAGGGGCTCGCACGTCTTCGGCACTAGAACAGCCAGGACCTGACACTGCCCGGCTACCACGCTTTAGCTCCGTGCGTCGTGTATAGGGCAGTCGCCAGGGTCGTGGATTTCAGAAATCATTGAGAGTGATCGAATGGAAAACGGTGTCAATCTCCTATTGATACCATGTTATATATTAATTTCGGCCCTCATACAGACCCATTGAACACGATGAAGCCAAATTCAAGTCATAAGAAAGAAAAATCAAACATTTAGGACCTTTAAACGCTCCCTCAGCGTTTCATTATTAACCAGAGTATGAAAAATTAAGTAGCCCGGGATGAACTCTCAGAGCTCACAGGTTCAAATTTATCATTGATCCTAGGGAGTAGCCTAAGATACCACGATATTTACAATAGGAAGCTATTCTTAATCATATCTACAAAAATATAACCATTTTCGGTCATTCCCATATTCCCATGCATCGATGGAGAGATAATGGGAAGTATCTGCACCTGACTCTAGGTAATCGATATAAAAATTGCGTCAGCAAAACTTGTCGCACTTGTGGATGAAAGGGGCACTTTAGGTGCACCGTTCATCTGAGTGCCCACCAGCCCCAGTTCCTTATAAAATGCCCTTCGATGCAAAAGATCAATAAATAAATGAGTCAATGATACCGCGTATTATCATCAAAAAACTTTATAATACACTTCACAGGTGTGCGGAGGCAGCGCAAGGCTCCTCCATTATTTGAATGACAAAAAAGTGAATATCAATTGTTCAATCTTCCTGTATTCAGCTTACTTTAGAAACACAAAGCACAAAAGGAAGGCTCTCGGCAAGCAGAAAACACCTTTCGAGCCGCCGAAATGTAGCTATGCGTTGCCATGCAATGACTGAGTGACCGCCTGCACCAATCTCTCCGTTTCAGATGAGGCATTCTCTCGCCAACAGAGACAGTGGCGCGACATTGGCGGGTGGATGTATGAGCTCGTCTGAGGGAATCATCGGTCACGGCCACGGCGATGGCGCGGCCGCAGTCTCCGCCCCTCCCCCACCCGAGTGTCGGCCAGTTGCCCATGGCCGGTGATTAGCCTAATCGGCCAGGGAGAGACTCGGACCGATACATATAACGGCGAGGAGAGACTCGGACCGATACACGTGACGGCGAGGAGAGACTCGGACCGATACACGTGACGGCGAGGAGAGACTCGGACCGATACACGTGACGGCGAGGAGAGACTCGGACCGATCCACGTGACGGCGAGGAGAGACTCGGACCGATACACGTGACGGCAAGGAGGAAGGACTCGGACCGATACACGTGACGGCGAGGAGAGACTCGGACCGATACACGTGACGGCGAGGAGAGACTCGGACTGATACATATAACGGCGAGGAGAGACTCGGACCGATACACGTGACGGCAAGGAGGAGAGACTCGGACCGATACACGTGACGGCGAGGAGACTCGGACCGATTCACGTTACGGCAAGGTGAAACTCGAACCGATACACGTGACGGCGAGGAGAGACTCGGACCGATTCACGTGACGGCGAGGAGACTCGGACCGATACACGTGACGGCGAGGAGAGACTCGGACCGATTCACGTGACGGCGAGGAGAGACTCGGACCGATTCACGTGATGGCGAGGAGAGACTCGGACCCCCTGCAACCTCAGCCGGGACATGTCCTCTGTCTTCAGTACCGGAGTCTGACCGCAAGTTAAACCAGACGCATCATTCACCCAAAGGGCGAATATAGCCTAATGCCGATGCTATTCCAGTGAGAGCACTGACCGGGTTTGTAGTCGGAAGAGGCCTCCTGCTCGTCGTCGTCGGAGCCGCGAACCTCCTCGTCGTCGCCGTCGCCCGAGTCTTCATCGTCGCTGCGACTGGAGTCCACGCTGGTCTCCGTGCGTGACGACTCCGTCCTGGCGATGGGCGCCGACAGTCAGAGACGACAGATTCATCACAGAGCGCTGCGGTTACAGGAAACGGGGCACCTTCATAATGGGATTTGAACTGAGATGGACATTTCATACAGTATGCCAAAAATCCACTTGGTCGAAATTTCATTTACCCCAGAACTTACCGTTCGCGGAGAAAAAGGGTAAAGTTCCCCCGTGGTCACGTGGTATGAGCTGAGCTCGGAAATGAGACGCAATGCTCAGGCCCGCGGCGCGCATAGATACTTATTGTTTAGACCTCTTTAAAACCTACGTGCTGAAAGTGAATTCGGTACAGGTAACTAAATTAGAAATTGTCTAAGTTGTTGTAAGTTCGGGTTTTGGAATCGAAGCCTCACGAGGACTTGTCACGGAGATCCCGACCGTAACATCCGAACGAGCAACTACCATAATTAAGATTTAATTTATAAGTCAAAGTTTAACGTCCCAAAAAGCACAAGGACGGCCGCCCCGCTCAGGTCACCTTCTCCCCACCGAGTTACCAGCCGACCTTCGTCGGGTAAATATTGAGCGCCCCTCGAATAGGATCCCTCTGATTTCTAATTACAACTTCTTTTAGCTCAACAGGCTTCATTTTATTCGTATTCATTTGTGGCGCAAATAAGACATATTCGATCTGGCACAAAACATTGCCAAATCTTACGCCGGTTTGACGTCACACGATTTGGATAGTTTTTACACCTCAAAAAGGCATTGGCGGACCCAGGAGCAGCTTTTGGAAGGGGTAAAACAAACGGTTAGGGGGCGGGGGGCTAGATTGACAAAAATCGCGAAAACAGTATTTTTAAGAAAAACTGCTAAAATTTGGTCCTTTTGGGGGCCCAAAATATACTATTTTAGACTTTGGAGGGAGCCCCGGCCCTTTGACCCCTCATGGATCCGTCAGTGCACAGAGGAGAATTAAATAAAACGAGATATTACGTTTACTAGCCATTTTCAGTAAATATAAGTCCTGCATTATTGCATTATCTGCATTATTTTTAATAAATGTTGTCCCTTAAAACAGTAGTCAGGAATTGCAGCAAGGTGCGATATTCCCTCTATAGAGAGCGTACCATCTTTATAATGCGTTGTGACCTGATATAAAAGTTTTGCATAGTGTGCCGAGAAACCACTATTGGCATGTTTCATTTCACCCAAATTCATGCATTAAATTTCCGCACAATTCAAAGTTCAAAATAAAGCGCCTTCAGGCCCTTTTTTAAAACATAACGATAAATGTAAAGGTGCACGCTGGCAAATTGGATATTACATATATTAAAAATCAAACACACGGACGCGTTTCCCCTCGTAATCACACGCGATATTTAGGTCAATCTAGAGTAGTAAGAAAAAGGGCGATATTTTTGTTTGGAGAGAAAAAGTGGAAACAAAAAGTGGTTTCCAGACTTATTTTGTCCATAAATAATATCTTTCGGAATTCCGACAGTGTTCCATTTCCTTTGATCCCGGCGGTGCGTGACGACAGATCTTCCACAGGACGCTGTGGTTAATATCACTGGTGGAGCATCCCACCATAAGACGACCAAAGAATTAATGATTTTACACCTGATCAATTTGTATTTCTTTGAAATATGTTTAATAAGAGGTTTTAAGAGCACTGAATCAATAGGAAGCCAAAACATATTCCAAATATTTCCGTCCGGAAACATGGCACTAGGCAAGTTTCAAATGCCACCCTGCGTGTCACCAGTGTCCTTTTAACGGGCCACAATTCCAATATCATTAGAGTTGTTTTTGTAAGTTCGTTTGTGTTGCGTATTCCATTGACAAAATAACATTATGGCTGCAAATAATTTTAAATGTTTTAAAATTGCATGGTGAACTTTTGAGCTTCCAAAGATATAAATCACGTGGCAATAGACAGTTTTTTGCCGTAACTCATTATATAATTGCGCTAGAGCTTTGGAATTAAAAATAACGTGCTTCTACCCACACACAGTTTCTTTTTGGTGATATCTTGTGACATCAGGTCTTGTCGGGTCACCTATGTAGAGGGTAAGGCTTTCCACCATAAAAGTGAGCAGCATGATCGGTGTAAACGGTGGAGCGGCAGGATACCTACAAGCGTGAGAGGAATCTATTAAGACAACCAAAAAATTATATATATTACTGGTTTGACTTTAACAATTTGTTTCAATAAAAATATGATCATCGGATCATTGCACTATTTTTGCTTCGAGTTTCGACACCAGTGTTGTGTGGCCCTGGTAGCTCCGTTAGAGTAATGAGCATTATCTGATTTAGTTATAACCAATCGTTAAACAAATCGGTACTCTTAATTTTCTTATCATCTGAGCTCGCTTTTGAGACGGGCCAGTTTGCATGGGGTCGTTTTACGGGAGCCTAGTTAAAATCGATTTGCAAGACAGCATTTTTATGCGCAAACGCTAGTGAAAATATTTGCTTACACAACCCGTATTTATTAATCAATCACCGATCAAAATTAATGCGGCGGGTGACATGATATAAAGCAAAAAATTAATAATAGCAACACAAATAAGGATGTCAAAACAAGTCTGATAAACAGACCCGATGATCCAAACACGGACGATCTGAAGCCACCACGCATTCATTTACATATACAGCAACAACATGCACTGGGGAAGTCTCTGTTTCATAAGGCGAATTACCTGGTTGGCTGGCCGGTAACCACTCGCTCCATTAAACCCGTGTCGCCCCTTACGTGCTTACATAGGGCGTCTTCCGACAGTTTTAATATTTGCACCGTTTGCAAGTCCGCAACACTGAACCTGTGATTTCTCTGGTTTTCCCTGATTGTGAGGGTGGTGGCGAAACGGCCCCCGAAGTCTGCGACCTTTTTTTCTACCTTCAGGAATTAAGCGTGTAGTGGCAGAATTAAAACAAAGAGTGGCTAACTTTAAAAAAGACAGAGGCTACGTCAAAGAAGCGTAAGGAGGCGGGGACAGTTCGTAGGCTGTCGTGCAGTCTGTACATGGCGGAGAGCAGCCCGGGCCGGGCCCTGGGGTGATGAGAGTCTATCTGCTGCCACCCAGCCCCCACTGTGGACGCGTGCAGCGGCCGTGGCGCGACGTTCGCGTTTGCAGCACGGTGCTGCACAACACTAGCAGAGGTCACATCATGGGCGTGGAAAGCGGGAGGCGGACGGAAGGGACGCCCCCACCTCGCGTGTGAGGGTATACGTCCCCCCCACAAAGAAGTTGCGACTGCACCTAGGTTGCTCGTATTTTCCTCTATCACCCGCTTGATCCTACGAAATGTTAGTGAAGTGCATCGTCGCCAAACTTTTCGAAGACGGTCAAGTACGACAAATTCTTCAAACCCTCTGTCTTCTCCCATTCATCGCCAGTCCGGGGTCCGGCCCCTCCCCAATAAAAATCAGTGGCGACACCCCTGCTTTCAATAACTGATTCTCCTCCTGCAAGTAGAGTGGATACCAACTTCTGCAGTCAACTTCCTGAAACCCTTTTTACCAATTGGAATGAATGAGTGAACCAATGGGCTTTCCACATTCGATCGCCATTTTTTCATTAATAAAAAATCATGATTTAAGGCTTACCACCAAACACCTCTCAACCCACCGATATTTTATTCGGCGAAAAAAACATCAGGTGCTGAAGCGCGGTGTAACCTCTACACTCTTACACCCACCGACTTATTCACGGCTCTGGTCAATATTTCTGTCATCTCTCGCCGCTACTGATTCCAGTCTTCACTGGCGATACATGTCTCCAATGACGTAGGTCCGGGTACAGCTCATTCCGCTCACGACCAGGCGGAGACGCATCGGACCCGCCCGCCTTAACCAGCTCGTTGACGGGAGAGGAGCGGTGACTCAGCTGTCAGGACTCAGCCAACGTAGCGCTCGAGAACAAGCCAGCCACCAATTGGGGGCGAGACTGGCGGCATCACATTCCGGGGGCAAATAATACTTGGGTAGGGCACGAATTCTTACGCATTGGGATTTCAAACAATTATGAATTTTCTGCCGTGCACCATACATAAAATTTACACAGCGTAAGAAACCCGCGGAATTGTTTAAGCATTATCGTAAATATGAAGTAATTTCACCCTGCCTATACATGTTGTATTTTTCCTTGACAATTCTGTCACTTTCCACAGAACCATCCCTGAATCAAATAGAATTTTCATAAATCTTTAACACTGTAGGAAGTCATCCTCGATTTAAAAGTTCATCTGACGTCACGAATTTTTGCACACTTAATGCCCAGAAGTCTAGGGGAAACGTAGAGGACTTCGACTGGTTTGCCCTGAATGTTTTGATGGCGATGCCGCCACTCTGCCCTATCCGCATCTATACCTTATGTATTCTGGGGTGGAAAACTTACGCATTTGGCTAGATATTCCAAAATTTACGCCGCGCTTTCTCGGCGCAAATCAGCTTTTATTTCCCCCTGCCACCTTTCTCACGGCTCAGTTATCTCAAAAACAAACAGACGCGGAGGTTCGCCGAATGGCTTCTCCGCAGTGACCCTGTCACATTGCTTGGAAGAGCGGAAATAAAAACATTTTAACTTGACTTTACAGCGAAAACCACAATGTCTGTCTGAGGCAGAACTTCGCCAAGTCTCCTCTCCCGCGGTGGCACACAAGTCCCCCGCCAACCAGCTCACTTCCAGCCAGCTCTCAATTTCCGCCAGTGTCGTGGCTGTCTGATCCCCACATTGCCAGCGCGGTGCGTCGCCGCAGATGGGCGGGTGGTGTCGAGCCGCGATGCCCCGCGGCAGGGGGGTCTGACAGTGGCTCGAGAGCGGCGACAGCGCAGCAGGCCACTGCTGGGTCAGCACGTCCCTCGTCTAAAACCAGAGCGGACCAGCCAGCGCCGCCATCCGTCAGCCGCCCAATCGCGCAGAGGCCGACAACACAGCTGTCCGACGCGCCCGCAGGCGCCAATTCCGCTATCGAAGAAACGGCGCCAAATTTCCGCCGCGCGCTCCCCGACGAGCCAACGCCACACGGCGACCACAGAATTATTTGCAGACTTCAATCAAATGCTCCTCCCAATGACGTCAATGATAAAACACGATACTTGTCGACCGTTCTTCGGCATTTTTTTCTGAGGTTTTATTGGGGCACGGTTTGCTACGCATTCTAAGAACCATTTAGTAAAAACAACAACCTCTTGTATTTTTCCCCTCCCTTTTCCCTCAATAACGTGCGGGATAAAATAAAAGTAGTTTCCAGGCGATCCAATACCTGGGGCCAAGCGCACGTCTCAACATATGAGATGAACACTCAAAAGAGAATGTGGCACATTCATAATGGAAAATGAACTAACATAGCCAGGAGATACCGCATACAGAAAGTTCCTCGGTTTGCCTCCATTCGCTCTAGATCTCACCATAAACAAGGAAATGAGTCCCATTAGGAGGGGATTTCGTCCCTACCGGCTCTGCGCCGGCCGCGGTTACCGGCCGCCAACAGCTGCGCGCGACTGTTGGGCTCGTAAGGGGTGGGGGATGGATGTACTGAATGCATAATGGGGAGGGAAGCATCAGTGCAGTAACATCAATTATCATGCTTATGAAGCACTGTTGAGTCGTATTAAGTGAACTTAGAGAAGAAAAAAACGGAATATGCCACCTGGGTATATTTCAGCATGCTCTACACGCCTGGCGGCTCTCTTTAAGATTCAGAAGGGTACCAAATTTCCTCTAATACCGAGACCCGCCGATTTAAACCAAGTCATATCAACCAGAGTTCCAAGAAAGCAGGCAATCAGGCACCACCCAGCCGCGCAGACCGTTGTTAAATCGATCGGACCGCCAGCCTCCGACCCTTGCTTCGCGGCACGGCACCACAGAGAGAAATCAGTTCCCAAGGCAGTCAAACTGGGCCCCTGCGAGCAACAGTATTTTCTGGTCTCCAGTTAAGTCCAGGTCGGTGCGAGTCGCAGGGAATGCGAGGCGCCGCTGCTTCCAGTAGGATCCCAAATCGTGTGGGTCTCGTCTGACTCAGTAGCGTAGTCGGGCCGTGAAAGGGCTACATGGACGAGGTGCCAGTCACCAAAAGCACCACATCATAACCATCTACGCCACAGAATAACCACGGGTTTCACTTGCAGATGGGACCCACTTAATTGGGGTTGTGCTGTTTTCACTCGACTTCCTTCCACAAGCGTCAGGGTCAATGTCCTGACATAGATACTCGCTGCGCCAGTTAACGTCCGACACGCGACCTTTGTGCGGCCACACAACCTCCGGGCAGGCTGGCGCCGGCGTCTGCCTCTAACGCCAGGAGCATTAGGCTTTGATCGGGTAGCTTTTTCTGAAATCGACAATACTGCCAACAAAATTGCCTTGAGGTGGAACCTTTCTGTGGTCGATATCTGCTAGATATCTCCTTATCGATATCTCCTCCTAGATCTATCGCACGTGGGCTAAACGGTGCTTACAATAATCTTGATGAAGGAGCCCGAAGGCAGGAAAGCAGCATGTAGCTGATGTGCCAAGAAGCACCAACAAACATCAAGAATTCGTGATAAGCTCAATCATAAAAGCAAAAAGAACACTCCCCGTATAGCGATGATACGCTTCATACGATTGTTGAGTCATTTAGCATTTGTTTCAGCTTTCTTGCCGGGTTAAACAGTCACAACACACCCAGATCGGAGGGGAGGGGCGACTCCAGGCATCCGGCGGAAGCGACGGGATCGGCCAGCCAGCCCTGCTGGCGGCAGGGCACAGACAAGGTGCGGCCCCACACTCAGGCGAGTCGAAGGACGTTATTACCCACCCCCACAGCGTCGGCCAACTCCAGCGGGATGCCATTCGTTGGGTATCACTTATGGTAATAGCAGGGTGATGAGAAACCCCACCTTTTCTCACACTTGCAAATGAGAACCAATTTGCATCGTTTTATGGAGGAGCTATTAATTAAGACGTGTTCCAATCTCTCCTCAAATATTATCAAAAACAGATTAACGTCCATTTTTGACCATTCACATTCTTCGTTATTAAGTACCTTCAGTCTGTAAAATATAGATGCATGTACTGGCGAGGACCCTCCAGCCTCAACACTGTCCTAAGGCGGCAGTGACGACGGACAGCGTTTGAAATGCAATTATCATGAAACATTTCACTTTGCAGAATAACACCGATACGACTTCTCAGAATAAGTGTGAAATAATTAAAAACACGTGCCATTAGCACAGTGGATAGTCTGCCTTTGCGGTGACAACACTCGTCTACACTCACACTATTCCCACACCTTTTGCGACACCAGCTTCCTGGATTATGCCACACACAATAGCAAAGGACGGGGCGGAAAATCACAAGAGAGTAGCCAGCTCAAGGCAGAGTAATTCTGGCCCCGGATCCTGTTTAAAGGACTGCCTCAGGTAGACTTCGAGTAGCGGGGAAACTAGACATGTCAACTATCTCTATTATTGCCTCGCGTTCAACGATGGCACAACAAGCAGTATAACGCTGTGATGTCACTATTTGACGCCGCAGATTGCCACGAACCATGTATTTCCATCCAATTGCGAACGACAATTTTGTACATGGCTAAGTTCGATAAGTTTGATCTAGTATCTGCGCTGCACATTTTACATGCATCCTCTGACAAAAGAAGTTAAGTTAGCAAGTATTTAGGCTTAGGGGCGCGCCAACTGTAGGGCCATACAGTGCCCAGTGTATTACTGAATGAAGAAGTGGTTAAAAATGGATCGGGATGCTAGGTGGCGATATGAAGAACGGCCAACTCACTGATTTACGCAGAAGGGTAGCCTTATCTAGATAGCGAGATCTTCCCGTCCACATGACCATAACATTGCGAGCCCAGAGAAAGTCGATGATTGATCAGATCACAGCGTCAGCTTCCGCCGTCCTCGTCCAAATCACCTGACTCTATCTCGCAATCAGGTAAAATGGCATTAGACGTCGACGTGCCCGACAACACCAAGACACCGCCGTAATGAAGAGGGCACTCTTCAGCCTCGGGACCTCGACTGGCACTGGCACGAGTTCTGGAGATGAGCAAACAGATGTAGAACAGACCTCTGGCTGGAAATCGTAATCCGCGTGAACAGGGCCTAAGTAAGGTACTTCTGATTCTGTATCTGTTTCCTCGTTTCTTCTTAAACTCACGGACTAGCCACCCAAAGAAGTTTCGCACTCTTGTCGCCTCGATTCAGGCTTTAAAAGAGCTGCTGTATTCTACCGCTTCGGACACGCCTGTCTCTTGGATAGAACCCATCCAAAGCCTGGATCCCACGTAATGCGTAGGTGAAGATAACAAGGTGGGTTTCGTTGAAATGGCGATATAACACAAGCCTTGTCGATAGTGATGAATTGAGATATAAATACAAACGCAGGCGGAGGGCAGCAATAATTTCTGAGACATTGTGCCAACCACGAATAACACCCAACCCCCTTCCCCCCATCTCGGGCTGTATGTGAATATAACCACTTGTGCCGAGTGCAGTGAAATGTGATTCAGAGCGAGCGCCTGCATTTCGACAGGGACAACACTGGGTTTGACGTGACCGGCGAGTGTCGTGCCCGTCTCTACATCGGCCACCTCCCTAGGAGGTGCACCCAGCGGCTCATCACGAGCAATGACGCGCCGTCGCGCGCTGCTGTCCATCGCTAATGCCGCGCTCGAACTCTGAACAGCAGCCCCTCGCTCACGCCTCCGAATGGCTGCACCAGTGGGCGCAGAAAGACGGCCTCGCGTGCTGGGTGGCCCGGAGATTGAGCCAGCCTATTGGCATGCCTCTGGCCTATAAGACGTCACCGCATGGCAAGTGGGAGCTGCCCCGCTCCGACGAGCAGGCTGCTGGTGGGGGGTGAGACGGAATGCACCCCATGGAACTCTGCCGCGCGGAGGTGAATGGTGTCCAGACAGTGTTCAGGGGAGTCATATGCGGCCCAATCCTCTCCAGAATTTGGGCCTGCTGGGCCCCAAAGCAAGAGCGGCGAAAATGCAATGAGGATGAGGGAACCCGTCTCCCAAATCAGCGAACCCCGCAGAGTCGCCCCTCACCCCCGAACAGGATACAGGTCTTGGTTTTTTGTTCATTTCATCTCACCAGCACTGACTTGGCCCTTATCCTAACGAATGTGTTTTTCACCCTCACCCTGCCGCGGAAAGGTCGACTCGATCCCCCCCTCAGCCGTTCGGAAACTAAGACAGAAAGACGCTGTACGTTGCAGCATGTCGCTTGTGACCTGGACCAGCCGATGGTGTATAATGTTCAAATCCTAATCAAGCGACCTTGAGACGTCATGTGAACGACCCGAACATGCTTCAACAGCCGCAACGCATTCTTGCGCTTGACAGAACACCAAAGAAGCGTGCTTTGATACATTTCCAATGTTCTGCATGTGCAATGTAGCGTCACAAATCTCGTCAAGTCAACAGGTGGCATTTACAGCGCAATTTAGCCGGACTAATTTTGGAGTTCCCATTAGGCGAGCACCTGCAGTATAAGTAAAACGGCTCCTCATTCGCTTGCAGGTTTAGGTATATACTGCTGCACGTCAAATGAGCTAATTTCAGGTCACTGATCTAGACTGGTCTTGAAGGGTCAATAGGCCAGTCGAGGGTCATCCATGTGCTCAGAAACTGATACTACCAGCATACTTAAACAGGAGTGTTAGATTACGCTGGTATTTAAGTTCAGTGACCTTGTTTGAACTTTGAGGTGGTTGATGCACTGGGGTGGAATGTTTTCCAACAAACTGTACCAGAAATGGTAGCTGACTACACTGGTCAACAAAATCTAACTTTTGTCGAGGATCCAATATAAAATAGTCCGTTTCTACGGTAATTTGTGGCGCTGAACACGAATCTGGCAGCAGAAATTCCGTATCAGATCAGAATTTTGAGATACAGTATGTCTTGTGTGTTGTCCTTGTGCAAGCCTACTCGGCATCAGTGACATTGACAGTGCAAAACCCAAGATGTCTAGGAAAATGAACGTTTGGGTGTTTCTGGAGGCTAGGGTATTCTACCCTAAACCCTTTTCATAGACCTAGGGCAATATATTCAAGGTAAAACGACGCCATATAGGTTAAATTCTGTCTGTGCAGGGTAGCGATTGGAAAATGCCGTGATTATGCGATGAGAAGCCGGATATGGAGAGAAAGCGACCTAAAGTAACGGCAAAAAGGTCTGAGGCAATGTTCTCTGAAACTTTGAGGGCAAGGTGGTTCAAGGCCATTGACCTTTGACGTCAAAATATTATATTCTTCCTATAACGTGTACTGCAACTAGCACTATGGCAACCGTAGGGCGGGAAATAAGGTTTGACCTTGACCCATGACCCTTGTCTTGAACCTGCAACCTTGAGCTCAAGATTGAGTGACCAAGCGTATGACGTCATAGCATGATATACGTCATATTAGGCGGCGTCATCCGACCAAAGGCATAGGGTCAATGACCTTGAAATGGTGGTATGACCTTGACCTATGACTTTTTGCCTAGACTCGACTTTCAAGGGAGGTGACTCTGACATAAAATCCTCATCATATAATGTTGCGACGTCACCTCTCGGTCTATAATACCGGCGAGCTTGTGCGACCGAGCGCAAACCTTGTTCAATGTACAATCTTCATGCACTTGAATGCGAGCTAGTCTTCCGCTGCAAAATTCACATATAAAGTGATAAGCTCCATTGTCTGGGTGCAGATAATCCGGGTTCTCGACATCCTTGATCTATATTTTTTCACAAAAGGCTAGGCTGATGACAGTGTGTGGAAACTGTAGGGGCTATACACCAGCTATGCTCTGGGGAAGAAACCAGGTCCGATGGCATAAAACGGTTACTAAATTTGAAATCAGCGGTATCGAAATAGGTAGAAACAGGTGTTCACGTGCCGGATCCATTTTGGCTGTTGACCAGTGCTATCGATAATTTCAATGGTTTTATGAAACAGAGCCGTCCTAGACCCTGACCTTGTTTGACCTCGATATAGTTAGACATCAGGAAATCACCAAGAAAGTGCACCATACTTCGTTCAAATCATCAGTACCAAAAGCATATAATTTTCTGTCAGGTGATCGGGCACATTGCCGCGAGGTCGTCATCGTAACAACGTTTGAACATTATATAGGCATTTATTTGAATAAAGCCGGGTGATATGTCTTAATCATGCTTGTACGAGTTCAACGTCTGAGTCTCGGAAACCGTTTACCCACAGCGCCAGTTCATAACCATTGTGTGGGTTCTCCAGCGTGCTCCGTCGGTCATGCCGTGCATGTGCTACTAGAAGGCGTATTTCTCAACGCCACACCTGACCCGGTCACTGAGCTCCAGACGAAAGAGTGGGCTTGCAGGAGATGGAGAGAGCGAACGCAGTCATACAGACAGCACATTTAGGGTATTTTGTTTATATGTATGTATGTCCCGAAGAACAATTGTTACTTCCTCGGCCCCATCGGGTCAGCTGTGATGAAAAGCATATCAGCAGCCTCGTCATTTTTGGTAACATAGTATGGGCACAAAACATACTTGCCCTGGATCAGTATTTACGATCTGCACGTGAAAATGTGTTATCTTCGAATATCAGCGTCGAAGTCAGTTACAAAAACAACACAGGCAAGGTTGCCAACATTTCTACCTAGTCTTGTGATATTTTTAACAGTTTTCGATTGCTTTCGATGCGTTCCGAAACGAAAACGAGTTTTACCTCCTGATTTCTCCCACATTCACACATGTGACAGTGCTACCATTTGAGTGCACAACACATGCAAGTACTTAATCTTGGTTGCAAATTAGCAGACCAATGTTCTTATCTTGACACCAAATGCCGCGACAACAAAGCAAGGCAGGCATTTTTCAAATCATAATTAAAGTCTACGAAGGGCCATCGGTTAGGAAGTCAGCTGCTTATTCAGCCATGCTTTCAACTTGGGGATTCCCTATTTTTGGCTCACGACCAATTCGATTACATTACTGATATTGATTGGTAGGGCTTATAGACGCAACAACCGCCAACGCCATATGGCATCGCCAATTCTTTCCACGTCGGAAAGGTTTTGGGAGAGTCAAATTGCTCCTTGCTCAGGTTAGTCACCAGATCCTGATGGCGAGCCAGACGCATGTAAAGCAGACAGGGTAACTCCTGCAGCACCGCAGCCCCCCTCCCGTTTATATGACACTAGCTATGACATCTATTACCATGATGATAACATTGGACTAAAAGGTTGGTATCTCCTTTTTATGAAAGTGGAGTACCACTTGATTAACAGCACACTAGCACGGGCTCAAAATGTAGACTCTGGAAAAACGTAGCTCGCAAGCTTGGGGTCATCACTACAGTGCACGGGTTCCCGGTCATGCCGTCCGACCACGACATATATGCGGCACTAGTTAGCCATTCCACCTTAAACTCGTCCTGGATCCATCAAGGCCGACATGGTTCCAGCCAAGCCCCTACGAGCCGCAAGAAGGTCCAAACTTTGGTCCCCAAAAACACGATTTTAAATGCAAAAAAACACAAACACTTTAATATTGAACTTAGAGGGCTCACAGCGTCGACCGCGGATCGGAAAGGAAAATTCTGTTGCGGAGAGCAAAGAACTCGTTGTGAATTTTTGTTGGAGTTTGATTGAACAATTTTGCATTTGATTTGTGCTTTTTAAGACATTTCGGACGCGCTGAGATTTTTGAGCTGCACAAAGCTGCAATCCTCATAGACGTTTACAGGGCGAGAGGGAACCTTGCCCCTCCCCCGATCAATATTCGTACAGGAACGCAACGGAGTGTTTTTGCTATTGTAACGCAACAAATACAGATATCAAGGTTCAAGCCGGTTCAAGGTTCAATCTGAGTCGCTTCACCAGGTTTTGAAGTGGGCCACAAAAATTGACTGCGCTGCTCATGGATGCACCCTTTAACTCCCACCGAATTCACACTCAGTCTGATGTGAAAAATTGTTGAAAGAGAAAAGAGGCTTTCGCAGAAATATGGACTAAAGACCAAAACATGAACGGGCCAGTATCTGGGCTGCGGCACAAGATCCTATTGAAATCAAAGGCGTTCCGTGAATACCGGAAATAGCATCAGTGGGCTTGTAGTCGGTAACCGTAAACAGTTCACCAAAACTGACTGAAAACGTCCTCAAACAGGCGAGGGCCGCGCCTGCCTGCTCCCACCGCTGATGGCTGAGCCAACAGACCCGCTTCAGCGGTACCTTCCCGATCAGACCAGCAGTATCAGCCTCGCTCCGCGTGCGACGCTTCAGCAGGCCACGGTTTGAGAGAGCAGCGGGAGATTTCCAGCCGGGAGGGCCGGAGCTGCGCTGAGGGCCGGGGGCCGGACCATCGACGTCAGCGGCGACCGGCGTCTATAAATGGGGAGCTGGCGCTGCAGTTGGCCCGGGCCGGCTGTCTGACGACAGCGCAACGGACTCGGGCCACCGTCACCAGCCGGCACCACCTACCGACCCCACCGTCACCAGCCGGCACCACCTACCGACCCCACCGTCACCAGCCGGCACCACCAACCGACCCCACCGTCACCAGCCGGCACCACCTACCGACCCCACCGTCACCAGCCGGCACCACCTACCGACCCCACCGTCACCAGCCGGCACCACCTACACCCCACCACCACCAGCCGGCACCACCTACCAACCCTACCGACCACCCACCTGATCGGCAATCAACCAGCACCACCTACGGATGAGCGGGACTAACAGTCACATCTTTGAGCGGGACTGGCAGTGGCAGTCACAGCCCTGAGCGAAACTAACAGTCACAGCCCTGAGCGGGACTGACAGTCACAGCCCCGAGCGGGACTGACAGTCACAGCCCTGAGCGGGACTGACAGCCACAGCCCTGAGCGGGACTGACAGTCACAGCTCCTGAGCGGGACTGACAGTCAGAGCCCTGAGCGGGACTGGCAGTCACAGCCCCTGAGCGGGACTGACAGTCACAGCCCTGAGCGGGGCTGGCAGTCACATCCCTGAGCGGGACTGACAGTCACAGCCCTGAGCGAGACTGACAGTCACAGTCCCTGAGCGGGACTGGCAGTCACATCCCTGAGCAGGACTGACAGTCACATCCCTGAGCGGACTGACAGTCACATCCCTGAGCGGGACTGACAGTCACATCCCTGAGCGGGACTGACAGTCACAGTCCCTGAGCGAGACTGGCAGTCACATCCCTGAGCGAGACTGACAGTCACATCCCTGAGCGGGACTGACAGTCACATCCCTGAGTGGGACTGACAGTCACAGCCCTGAGCGGGACTGGCAGTCACATCCCTTAGCGGGACTGGCAGTCACATCCCTGAGCGAGACTGACAGTCACAGCCCCTGAGCGGGACTGGCAGTCACATCCCTGAGCGGGACCGGTGGCCGCTCTGGCGCACGTATCGATCGCGATGGACGGGCCCCGTGGTCGCCGCCGCCGCTGCCGCCCTCAAGTCGATCGCGGCCGGCGCCGGCATTGCAGGAACACCCTCGTCAGCGGGCAATACTACCTGCGGCGGACTCGAGGCAGCTGCCGCCTCTGCCCACCGCCTGGCAGCAGAGGGGAGACTGCTGCCTCTGCCCACCGCCTGGCAGCAGAGGGGAGACTGCCGCCTCTGCCCACCGCCGGGCGGCAGAGGGGAGACAGCCCCTGTGGCACAGAGGGGGCTGCCGCCTCTGTCCACAGCCGAGCGACGGAGGGGAGACAGCCATCCTGGGACAGAGGGGGCTGCCACCTTTGCCCACCACCCGGCAGCAGAGGGCAGACAGCCGCTGTTGGACAGATGGGAGTGTACGCACCGCTCATTGTTCCTTCGCTCTCGTAGCCCGGAGCATCAAAACACGATCAGAATACCAAAGGACACCGACAACGGCGCACGGCCAGTTCACGGTTCACTTCAGTTCCGAGACCGGTGTAGAGCTCTTGACTGAAGCGCGCCTAGTGGGTATTACCAAATGCAGCTCTAGGATCTTTGACGAATCAACCAAACGCAAGACGCAATTCAAGCTGATCAGAAAAAGAGCACGGCAGTTGTAATAGAACGGGAAAATGTTTTAAGCATAATATCGTAGCCATCTGAATGTCTCGTTTTCCAAAGGTTAGCTAATAAAGACTGCCGTCCGCATTCGCCACGCACACAAGTCCTGAAACAACGAGGCATGGGGAGGACTGGATTGGATCCCAAAATTGCACAATCCTGGGTTCTCACGAAATTTCAGGACTGGCTTTAAAATTAAAATTCCTTAACACGCGCCCCGCTGGCGTCCCTGGCATGACTCGCCCCGCTGGGGGGGGCGTTTTTTTGCCCCTCCCCCTCCATATCTCGTTCCCCACGAAAGCTAAAGGAAAATTACGGGCGGCGTTCGAAAGCTCTTGACAAGACGAAGCGACCTTATAGGAAGAATTTTTATGTCAGGTCAATATTGAGGTCAGCATAGGTCAAAGAAGGTTCCATAGGCTCACAACAGAACAGTGTACGTTTCTCTCTCTAGATCTGCCCTCAGGGGAGCTACACCAAATATTTATGCATCATTGGATTCCTCTCATCGCGGCGTATCGAATGATGTATGATACGACCTTTCTAGGTCAAATAGTGAGAATGACCTGACTTCGAGCTAGGTCAGGGTCACAGAGTGACCTGGTATGGTCATGTTGCATATCAATCGACTCCCCGTGACAATACAAGCACAGTGCAAGCAAAATGGGAGCTTTATCTCAATTCAGTGAGAATTTATTGGCCAAACAATCACTCTATGTTCCCTTGACCTGATATAACCTTTGAGAGGTCATATGCACAAAAACTCAACTTAATGGTCAAGATCGTGGTAAGATTAGACGTTTTGAGGATTTTCAGCCTTATCTATCCAGTATTTACTGAAAACGAACCCATTCTATTTTTCACCATCGACTTAAAATGGGGTGACCAAAAATTGACCCCACCTTAGGTCAACAATATCAAAATTCCGAGATAACAGATTTGTAGACCCTAATGACCTTATCATATTGTCGAAGTTTCAAACTGATCGGTTCGCTGATGTTCCCTGGGCGCCGCTTCAAACTCGTGATTTTAGGTTTTGAGGTCGGGTCACTTCACCTTGAATAGCTCCTTGACCTGACATGACCTAACTCAAAAATTTTATCAGATGTGTAAAATTGATCAGGGATAAGGTACTGTAAGTTTCGTTGTTCTGCGTCTCTTCGTTTTTGAGCTATCTGTGGAAAACCAGGGGGGACGAATTTCGCCCCCCAGCGGGGCGCGTGTTAATGAAAGGTGGACTTGAGACTTGACTGCAGTCCAGTTTGGCCGGTGAATTACGGTAGGATTGCGATTATTTCACTAGGATTAGGGTTCTATGGTTAACCGGCAGGCACATGACACTGCAAGGTTGTGAAGCTATCTTTTTATTACCTCAGCTGAGTAAAACGTATTTTCTGCATCGACATGGCTATTCAATATTTCTCTTCAAAGAAATGGTTAGATAAGATCTTCGCTGGCCTCTCCTCGAATCGGAAGATGTAAAAAACACTGAAGATTATCTTCAGTGTTTTATTTGGATTCAGGGAGAAGAACATCTTAACAACTCATCATCATGCTCCTCGCCGCAGCACTTCAAAACTTATCAACGAAATGGTTAGATGTTTACTTCCCAAGTGTTAATTCTTAAGCAGAGTTTCAAAATATTTTTCCCTAATTTTTTGGATGAATAATTATTTCACCACATATACACACATACATCCACACCATATATATCCACATACACACCGCAGTATTCCAAAACCGTCAACATATTTTCATGGCTAATACATTTGTCCTGTCAAAAAAGAGATAAAAATATCCTCTCTTAAATCTTGACCTCTCAGAATACTTTGCACTGACCTGTCCACGATTCGAAATCTCACGTAGGCATATAATGAGGAATCTGGATTTGATTTGCAATTCTTTCATAGAATGAGCATTGGAGATCGGATTGCCATGCATTTTAGTGCGAGTTTTGTGGATTCGGATTGAAATTTCTCCATCTAAGGATTCTGCCGATGCCTCAGATCCATAAGCCAGGAGTGAAAAGCTGAGAATTCATTTCACGCTTTGAAATAGCTACTCGCGTCGCCAAACGCGGCTGACATTCCAGTCATCAGCTGACTGAGGACCGCTCCGTCACATCCAAACCGGCTGGGCGGGCTGGCACCCGGCTGGAGCCTCTCTGTCCGCTCACGGGCCAACGCCCGGCAAGACGGTGGCTCGTTTGATGCCCGCCCGATCAATATTTCCACTGGCGTGGTGCCAGCTCCCACCAAAATTGGGTCTGGGAACAAACAGACATGGGGCCGGTGTCGCCAGCGCGGCACGGCTGCGTGACGCCACACCCGTCCCCCGGTCACACACAAACACTCCGGCAACGGCCTTGTGCCTCCAGCCGGGCCCCCGGCAGGCACGCCGCCCAAATCCTGCAACTCGCCCCACAACACCGCCACTCTGGCTGCCATGTGAGCGGGCTCGGTGATGTGTGAATCCGGGTGTCAGATACGAGCACGCCCCGCGGCCGTACCCGCACAAACACGCCCGGAGCCGCCGCGCCCGCCGCCAGTGGCATGCTTTCAACAGAAGAGCAGGGAACACGGCAACGAGTGGCCGCATTCCATGCTCTTTTGGATGGAAATTACGCATACAAACAATGAGGAGAAATAACAAAATAGCTGGATTTGCTTCAGCGCGGTCAACTCCGGTTAAGCACCTTACTAATACGCCAGTGCATCACAAATAATTTAAGCAAACCGGATTGAGACACCTCTATAATGACTTTAGACACGAGGCAATATTATAAAGCAAGCTGAAAGCACCATGGATTTATACGTCGTGTTATTGAAAAATTCATTGTTTACAGAGCAACACACGGGTGGATCGGGGGTAAGGGGGTAACAATCAAGCGATGCCTTCCCCTCAAAGCCCGAATTTTACCCACTTTTAGCCATTTTTGGCCGATATTCTTTTAACACACTTTTCACGATTCTAACAGCGTCGCCCCCTCCCCAAAAACGTTTCGTCCAAATCCGCCTCTGGAGAAACATGCACACAGCCACCGGGTCCCACCCAAGGTACCATTAACACGAGGTACGTTCAGGAAAAGGATGCGCCCAAGCTATGTAAATATGGGAGCTCGGCCCGTCGCTATGAAACCGAACCAGGCAACTTAACCCATCACCGCCAGGGGGTACGTTCAGAGCCCCGTTCGTTTTTTCGCGAATGATTCTGAGCCGATTCAAATGGGACGCAGGTGACTTTGCAGGCCTTTAGGGATATCAATTTGAATACTTATGACCTAATATTGACATCAGGTCAGGTCAACAAACTGTGATGTTTGTGTTTGTGTCTGTGATATTTGACTGAAGTTCGCGCCGATGCTTTCCCAGTTTGAATTCCAGGATTTGAAATAATTATACTATTCTAGTAGCGGATACATGGGGGGGGGCAAGGGAAGCTCAAGCCTCCCCCCACCCCGAAACGTTAGTGCCAAAATTTGCTGCATAGCCAGAGGCTGTTCTAATCCTTTGACGAGGGCGGCTTGAGGCCCTTAGTCCATCCCCGAAATATAGTCATGGATCTGCCACCGGGCTCTTCGATAAGAGATCCCTAGCAAGTGAGTTCACACCCCGTGACTGTCAGCGATGTCCTGTCTTCTGCCTTCACAGATCATGCACATCACACGTAGCGCCCCAATAAGACCGGTTGGCAGGGGTGAAAATGCGAGCATGCCGATCTACTGAAACAAAGCCCGCACGTATACACAATCTGTGCAATTGACCACCCTTCGAAAAGTCACATATTTTGGTGTAGAAACTAAAAGAATAGGCAAAATAAAAATAAGCTACCCAGTACATGCCTCTCTGCAAAACAAAGTTTAGTGCCACTTTTCCATGCTTCTAATCGCACGCATCGCAAACACGGAATTTAACTTCGAATGCCCTGGACATTGATTCGAAATCGATATCCGAGAAGTATTTAGCCGAGGAACACAAAACTTGCCCCTTCTGAACCGTTCACAGCCGAAAAATCCTACTTGGCTACATTTGAGAGAACTCCTGAGCGCGACAATTGGTTACAGCATTTTGAAAACCGGTCAATAACTTCTTACTTATTAACTTTCAAAGTTAGAAATACATTTTGAGATCGTCATAACCACATGGTCACACTAGTTCGCTCGCATTGGAGACTAAGTGGTCACGTCATAACACCATATAAACGAGATGATATTCCAAAATCTTCTCTCATGAGGGTCAAGTTCGAGATCAAAGGTCACAGGTCAGCTATACCAGCATTCTCAAGGTCATTGGCCCCAGTGCTCCCAGTCAAAGGACGTTACCCAGTATGACACATACTATGCCTTGACGTCATAGTTTACCTTAATGTCAGTCAATTTCAAAGGTCATGGTCACCCCCATTTGCCGCCCAACGCTTGCTATTGTGCTAATTATAGTACGTATTGAAGGGAATATGTTACACTGTCATGTCATGGGTCAATGACCTAGGATGACCTTGATCCAAAAAATACAAGAGCCATTTTTTGGGACCTTACCTTTACGACCTTGGTTTTTCCAGTATCCTTCCTACTTGTTTTCGAATAATCACAGCATTTCCCCATGGATTCCCAGTACAATGAAGATTCTACCTTTATAATCTCGTTTTACCTCAAAGATAATGAGCTAGGTTAATGAAAGTTGGCTATGATGTAGATCCCAAGCGAAACTTTGTACATCTCTTGGTTTTCTAGATCTCACGGCCGTCATGGAGGGGGCCTACCAGGCCCCTCTCAAGTGCGCGTTAATGACAGGCCCCCTCCAGCGCGGATGTTAAACATTAATCATAGAACAGACATCATACGTAGCTCCAAGGTAGAGCCACGTGGCAAGACTTTATCATTCCTGCATGTTTGGAGTTTCAGATGTTTATCGTTGACCCTGGGAAGAAATGCAGGGCAGACCTGGCACCGAAATCGCAATACAGATCTACACTGCTACCGCCCAGCTGTTCGAACTCAGTTCGAGCCGCTCCGAGGTCTACAGGGACATCAGGGATTAACGTATTTCAATGTTTTAATTTCGGATACATCCGCAGACGTTTTGGCTTCCGACTAGCTATAGCATCAATCCTGACAATTGAAAATTTAATGACTTTCAGCCATCCTAAGGGACTTTAGCACCTATTTCCAACGAGTATCGCACGGCACTGGCAGAGACGGACTGGTGCGGGACTGCCCTCTTGGTCTCTTCTGACTGAGAAACATCACTATGACGGAGCTCAGAAGCAGAGGTGGGGCTAAATTAGTCATACGTGGGCTCCAATGGATAAAAGTGCGAAAGGGTGTTTTTCAATCATACAGGCAAAAATCAGCTGGAACACAACGCTAGGCCACTTCAAGGGGGGCACAGCCAGGTTCGACAAGCTGGATTCGCTCTTGCTCAGAATAAACCCCACATTGGATGAGTTGAAGAAAAATGAACCAGGGATTTATGGACTCACTGGGATTCGTGAACTCGCTGGAAAGGTTTGTGAACTCGCTGGAGAGGTTCGTGAACTCGCTGGAGAGGTTTGTGAACTCGCTGGAAAGGTTCGTGAACTCGCTGGAGAGGTTCGTGAACTCGCTGGAAAGGTTTGTGAACTCGCTGGAGAGGTTCGTGAACTCGCTGGAGAGGTTCGTGAACTCGCTGGAGAGGTTCGTGAAGTCATGTTGCAGAAGAGATTCACGGACTCGCTGAAGGGGTTCGCGGACTGAATGGAGGGGAAAGGACCTAGAAAGGTGTCTCTGAGGCTTAAAATACTAGAATTCGAGAGCTGCTGAATATTCAAGCACGATGATGCGCTTGTTTGCACCGATCGTGATGTTTGTTTGGTACTTGTTGTTGTTGAGAGCGATGCTGCACATGAGAAATAAAGCCCACAGGTTTGCCAGCACCTAGACAGAGCACCATTAGACAGGTGCTGGAGACACTCAGGATGGTTGTAAAACAATAGTTACCAAATGTTCAGCTGTCTGGGTTGATGCAATGGTAAAGCAAAAACAAGCAGGCGATAAATGTCACCGAAACAAAAACAAGTGTATCTATCGTAGACAACCTTGTAGTTGCAGCGAAATCAATTCTGAAAATGGAATGTAGACTATTTGCTATATGGAGCTGGAAAAAATGGAAAAATAAAAATATAACTAAGCCCATAAATCGTGTTTCACTGAATCAATGGTCAAGTATCCCAATTAAGAAATATAGGGGTTGCTTGTATCAAGACGATACGTTTCAAGTTGACCTCGTGCATCCAGGACCAGCAACTGATCCGATATCCGAGGGTTGAATTGGTCCCATCCCGATCAAAGACGAGGACTGAGGTCGAAGGCCAGTTCGGTGGTCACCGACGCCTGCACCAAGACAAGGAGTCCTCGCGACAGACCGTCGGGCCTTTCAGCTGCACGTTCGTCAGCAAAAAAGCTTCAAAGACGCCCGATCTGAGAATGCACAGGCCGCCCCCCGCTCTAATGCGCACTATCTACGACGTTAGTACGTTAACACAAACATCAGTGCTGGCTCCTACCATTAAAACAGTGAACGGCGGTACATGTATAATTTAGACGAATTTAGGACGTCAAACCAATGATTTTTATTCAGGGGAGGGGCACCGGCTGACGAAGGGGGCAGGCTGATGGGGAGTGGGCGGCATGTCACGCGCAGGATTTCCTTCCCTGGTGGGGGGGGCGGGGTGGCAGTTTCGGAACAGGGGCAGCTTGAATCACATATTGGGCGAATGATACAACGCAGGGACGAAGCGCTATGGGCAGGGGCGGGAAGGCTAGAGTAGAAATCGTACTAAAAGCCAGATCAACGCTAATTTCTGCCCTCGATAAGCGCTAATTTCTGCGGCGGTCAATTATTACCAAAACCTATGTCGGGCGCCAAAGGAGTCGAAACATGGGGGGGGGGGCCGCTGCCTCCTCCCTTGGTTGCGCTACTCCTTATGACTGTCCCAAAACTAAAACAATTGATGTATGCCTCTTCATGCCAAAGCAGTCTCCTGATGGCCTTGGCGCACCTTTCTGCCAGTTTCATGATTAGAACGGTCCCAGCAGCCCAGACTGAAGCTCTATGAGAATGGTGGAATTAATTTTGAAACAGGGGTCTTTCCAACACATCCACGCTTCGGAGAGAATAGCACAAATAATTGTTGAATAACTGAATATTGAACTGATTTAACAATTATCCTGGCATAGTCTACGGCTAGGGCCCCTGGCCCCCTTCGCGTGTGTCAGCACAAGCAGCTACCAACAGCATACACGACAGTCGGCGTCCGCCTGTACCTGCCGGCGGTGGCCAGTATCTCCTCCAGCACGTCATCTCTGAGGCGGCGGCCGGCGCCGCCCGCCGCGCCGGCCAGCTCCTGGTCCAGCGAGAGCTCGTCCACGTCCAGCAGGTCGCAGTCGGTGCTGGCCGCCTCTGACCGCTCCGGCTCACCGCCACCGGCCGCGTCTGGGCTGAGTCCGGGCGGTCCACCACCGGCCGAGTCCGGACCGAGTCCGGGGGTCCACCGGCGGCCGAGTCCGGACCGAGTCCGGGGGGTCCACCACCGGCCGAGTCCGGACCGAGTCCGGGGGATCCACCACCGGCCGAGTCAGGACCGAGTCCGGGGGATCCACCACCGGTCGGGTCTGGGCCGAGTCCGGGCGGTCTCCTGCCGGTCGCGTCTGGGCCGAGTCCAGGGGCCTCGCTGCTGGCCACTGCAGGAGCTGACGCAGAGCCGACCGGCGGCGGCACCCGGCCAGCGCCGGACGGCGTGCTGGCCGGAGCGCGGCTGGCCGCAGACTCCTCGGCACCGCCGCCGGGGCTGGCCGGTGCCGCCGCGTCAGAGAACATAGGCTCTGCCGGAGAGCCGGCACACGAGGAGAATGGCTCGGAGGCGGAGGAGCCGCTGCCGACGTCAATCCAGCGCGGGTCAGCGGCAGCAGCGGGCTGCCGGCGGGCGGCGGCCGCCGTCCGGCCATAGACGTCAGCGCAGCTGCGGGGGATGACGGCCGCCGCTGACGCCTGCCGGCCCGGCTCCGGAGATAGCCGATCGATGCCGATCCTGGGCGCAAGTAGCGAGCTCGCTGATGACCCGCCACAGCGAGCGTCTTCTGGACCGCCCCGGTCACCAGGGCTGGACTCCACAGCCTGCTGCGCGGCCGCCAGAGGTGAAGCGACCTGCTCACCCGGCGGCTCTTCGCGCTCTATGGAGGGTGAATTGATGAGCTGGTGGTAGTGGACTTTTGAAACGGCGGCAGAACAGCCGGGGTGCGGGCGCAGCGGAGGTGACTGGCTACAGTTGTCGGAGCAACCACTCTGCGGACTAGAAGAGGCCGGCGCTCCCCCACTAGCCTCACCACCAGAAGCCTCCTGGAGCAGCCGATCTTGACGGTGTGCAAGAAGTGGCTGATAAAGAGGACTGTCACATGCTTCTGAGAGCGGCGAGCCTGCCCCTTCACACGACTCCGGCAACAGCTCCGTGAGCCTGTCACACGCCTCTGACGGAGACAGAAGGTCGGACGTGTCTGAGGACGACGTCAGCCTGTCGCGCGGCTCTGTCGCCGCTGTCAGCTGCCTGTCAGACGACTCAGCCAGCGGAGAAGACAGCCTGTCATACTGATGATCCGGCAGTTTGCCACGCTCTTCAGCCTGCGACACCGCCAGCCGGTTGAACTGCTGGCTCAGCAGAGGGATCAGTCTGTCGCACGGCTGGGGCGGGGTGCCGCACGACCGCACCGTTTCAGCGTGGCCCCGCTCTGTCGGGTGCCGCGACGACACCGTCTCTGCCCGCGCCAACTCAGTACTGTCACACGTGTCGCCGATCGGGAGCGCTGCCGAATTATCGCACAGATCCAGCGCGGCAGCCAGCCGCGGCTTATCGCACGAATCGGGCTCAGCCGGAGCAGTCATAGCCTCGTCAAGCGCGCCACCGTTCCTTGCATCACTCACTAAACCGCGTCCTTTCTCGCCGCTGGCCTGGGATTCCGACAACTGACCTGGTAGCCCCGGGGCACTGCGCTGGTCGGAGGGAGGAGCCGGCCGCCGCCGGACACTGACTGACGGCTGATCCCGCCGCCGCCGGCGGTATCGACGGAGAGGCTCTCCCCGCCTGCTGCAGCCCGCGCACCGCGCAGCTGATCACATCGCGCGCCAGCTGGTCTGCGTACCGACTCACCGGCGGCGCGCACTGTTCCGACGGCCGCTGGTCACACACACGCTCACTGGCTGGGTGGGCCGCACCGGCGGCGGCCGGCGGTGGCTGCTCCTGCTGCGGTGGCGGCATTGGCCACCCGCTGACTGACGGCCGGGCCGGCGGGTCGGGCTCCGGCCGCCGACTGAGACCGCGCCGGCGGAGGGTCGGCAGCGCGGCGGCGGCAGCAGCGGTGCCGGACCGACCTTGACGGTGGGCGGCGGCCCGGACCAGCGCCGCCCGCAGCAGGGCGTGCACCGTCGCCTCCAACAGCCGCCAGCCCAGCTCAGCCACCACCAGCAGTACGGCCAGTGCAGCTGAGCCAGCCAGCACGGAGGCCAGCGCAGGCCACGGGGGCAGCATGGCGGCAGCGCCGCCGCCAGCCAACTGCCGCCAGCACACACAAACACGGCAGCACCGCGGCGGAAATAGCACCGTCAGCGGCCTGTTTGGACCCGGCGCCAGCCAGCCAGCCGTCACAAGGCCAGCCGTCGACACCGACGAAGCCGCGACACCCGGCGCGCCGACCGAAACATGGTCACCCGCTGCTAACGATATCGGCAAACCGGCGGTCACACCACGCACGATAGTGCAGCGGCAAGTGGCTGAGACCAGCGCCGCCACCCGACACGCCCCCGGTGAATACGTTGCCGACATGGTTGCCTGGCCCCGTTTAGTTAGACACCAGTTACCCAGCTGATAGTTTACAGGTCAAATCCCTGAATTGGCACCGCTAAGCCAATCAGTACGTGGATTCCACCGTTGTAAGCCAGCCAGGCCAGCGTCAAAAAAGTTATATACCTGCAAAGGCAAACTCCACGCCAGCAAGCTACTGACCAGTGCAGGTATTTGGATATGAACGTTGAGAATCAGGAAATCGACTTCCGGACGGAGGAAAACAAGAACCAAGCGCACGAAGGCTCAGAATATTGTAGAGAGTCGAGAGGTATTTCTGGGCCAGTTGTGTCCATGCAACACTATAGCCATAATTATGCCCCCTGTTCCTGCGCCTGCGGCGACGAAGTTTGCAGGGACCGGGAGCGGCCCGTAACTTTACACGGATCAGGAGAGGCCGGCAAGTTTAGCTGCAGCCAACGACCCTGATTTTCGCTGACGGTGAAACTGCCTCCGAGAAAAGCGGCAACCTTCTAAGAATGCGTCGCAGTCGACGCGATAATTTGACATATGACTGCGGGCTCGAAATAGCGCTTTCTCAACGCATCCATTATTAACAAGAAAAGAGCAGTACGTGCTTGTAATGAGCTTTCCCGGCTCACAATAATGCGAAACTTAATGAGTTGGGACTTGATTTCGCAGACGGAGCGCAATATATGAGCCTAGCGTAAAACTCATTTCAACTTAGGCTAAAAAAGACCAAAACAAAAGCGCACTTGCACAAAAATGGCCAGCATACCGTATTTCGTGTTTAAAATTTCTAGTTATAGCATGGTATTACCTCGAACGATGTGTCAAAAAAGTTGCAATGAAGATTTTCCGGCCTTTTTTGCTCTTTGATGGGGCGCATTTGGCCATAGTCAGCCAGAGTCAGCTAGGATCCATAATTTGTAGCATTTGGCTCGCAAACAAAGGTCTGTCACAAGTCTGTCCTCTCGACTTACGAGTGAAAAACAAATAGTTTTTGGTTCAATCTTGCAAAAATACCCTTACACCAGGAAAAAACCGGATGCTTGAAAATCAATTTGCCGAAGTTAATGCACTTATACTTGTGTTCTCACTTTGCTTTATCAAAGATGGCTCCAGAACATGAAATAATGGGTTACACATCGGCCCACACATCTTTTATTCTCTTGAACTTTTCATGTTTCTGGAGTGAAAAACAAAATTTAGTTGTGATTCTAGATTTCCATCTTACAAATATACTTGTAAATTAAATGTGCGGTGACGTAATCGGGCGCGCTGTGAGTAGTGATGCCTGCCGCCCGGGTGCTGGGCTGTGGCGAGCCCCGCGGCGGTGGCGTGACCTCACCCGGTGACCCGGCCCAGCCGGCTACGCACTCTGGCTGCAGCAGGGAAGCGGGGCGACTGTCCACGTCATGTCTGGTGGTTCTGTTGCCCGTGAATGTGTATCTGATTCTTCATGTCCACGTCAGGGGCGTCGTCACCATGAAGCCCATGTCTCCCATGAGAACTGACCCCCATAATCCACGCGGGACTGGCGCCCATAAATTTTCGGAGGCCCTCCGCTGACTCCGGAGACCCACTTCAATGCTGGTAGCCTTAGATGAACGTACTTATGGATCTGATGAACTATAAATACATTTAAGCAAGGGAAGTAAGACTACCTATTTGACATTGTAATCTCCTTGACCGATATGGCGGAGGCCCCTGGTCGGCGAAAGTAGTCCCTACTTAGTGTTAAGGGAGGTCCATCATTCAAGTGATGGGCCTCGTTGTCATGGAGACCCATCCGACAACGCAAAATGGCGGGAAAGGGCCAGTAACGGCAAATATGCTTTCGTCGCTATTGCTATTATCACTAATTATATTTCAGGCCAGTGACGTGGTGGACAAAAGGCCCTCTAAACGGTAAAGAATATTCTCAGGTCAGGCACAGGATGTGATCTTTTCAAGATTACAAGGCCAGGTCCCTGAACAGGTCTAAGAGGCCCGGTCCAGTTAATACAGTAGCACGTGGATGCCCCGTTTTGAGGCGAGGAGGTCACCGGCGTCATCGATACGTGTCCTGAGTTATATTATTTAAGGCTGACACACAAAGAAGACCGCTTTACTAATAAAGCAGCCCCGTGAATGGTTGAGTGTGTCTTTTGATCAACCACACGAGCGGACCTGTTCAATATTTCACGGATGGACCTCTGAAACAGGTCAAGGAAACCCCGTCCGACAAAGTGAGTGGCGAGTGGGGGCGTCAATTTGTGTAATTGTGGGCTCCAGTGCCCTGATAGCTCGCCGTGCTTAAAACTTAGGCTCCTCATATGTACGGCAGGCCCGAACTTATGCATAAAAGAGGTCCCCTAAATGGAAGAGGTCCCTCTTTGCCACAAAAAAATCCAAAAATTTCATGGCCGGGACATTAAACAAGGCAATGAAACCCTGTCCGACGCAGTAAATGGATCGAGGATGCCCTCTCGTGGCAGAGGAGACCCCTAGCGCCATTGTACGTACTTTACTTACAAAGGAAGCTCATGGAATACATTGAAGGTCCTCTGTCTCTTAAAGAAGGATATCAAACAGCACACAAAAATCGGATACAACGTTATAAATAGAAAAACCGAACATCTGGCCCGCCCTAGGGTGGAGACCCACTAAACTCGGAGGCCCCCACTGGATCATGGATAGGAGGGCCTCCTTGTAGTCTAGCCCCTTGGAAATAAATTAATGGCGACGCTCCTGGGCCGCGTCATGTCTAGCGGCACTGTTGCCCGTGAATTTGTGTCTGATTCTTTGTGTCCACATCATGTCTAGCGATACTGTTGCATGTGGATGTGTGTCTGATTCTTTGTGTCCACATCATGTCTAGCGATACTGTTGCATGTGGATGTGTGTCTGATTCTTTGTGTCCACATCATGTCTAGCGATACTGTTGCATGTGGATGTGTGTCTGATTCGTTGTGTCCACATCATGTCTAGTGGTACTGTTGCCCGCGGATGTGTGTCTGATTATTTTGTGTCCACGTCATGTCTGGTGATACTGTTGCATGTGGATGTGTGTCTGATTCTTTGTGTCCACGTCATGTCTGGTGGTACTGTTGCCCGCGGATGTGTGTCTGATTCTTTGTGTCCACGTCATGTCTAGTGGTACTGTTGCATGTGGATGTGTGTCTGATTCTTTGTGTCCACATCATGTCTAGCTGATTCTTTGTGTCCACATCATGTCTGGTGGTACGGTTGCCCGCGGATATGTGTCTGATTATTTTGTGTCCACGTCATGTCTGGTGGTACTGTTGCCCGCGGATGTGTGTCTGATTCTTTGTGTCCACGTCATGTCTGGTGGTACTGTTGCCCACGGATGTGTGTCTTGATTATTTTGTGTCCACGTCATGTCTGGTGGTACTGTTGCCCGCGGATGTGTGTCTGATTATTTTGTGTCCACGTCATGTCTGGTGGTACTGTTGCCCGCGGATGTGTGTCTGATTCTTTGTGTCCACGTCATGTCTGGTGGTACTGTTGCCCATGGATGTGTGTCTGATTCTTTGTGTCCACGTCATGTCTAGTGGCACTGTTGCCCATGAATTTGTGTCTGATTCTTTGAACCCAGAATGTAATAGCCGGCCGAACCTGTCAAGATTGGAAGCTGCACCGGCCCGTCCCATCCTTTGAAATCCTAGACTTAATATTATGAGCGGCTAATGAAACTCCCTTACCCCCTTACAGTAAGATAAAGGGGTTTTCCCCCACAAGTCTTCAGCTTGTCTTTAAAGGGAGTATGTCACCTTCATCCGATTTAAAATTAGCTTTCACGTAGTGCATGGCATGTCTTTCTAACTTTTCCGTAGTCACGTAGTGCATGTCACAAAAAAACCCGATGCCATATTCCGTTTCTCCCAGAGCTCAACTCTGCCGGAGTAACAACGCTTCACACTACTTTATAGCGCACGGATGCTTCCCATGGGCCTATAGCTTATAGCTGGTGGCGGCTGTTCGGCGACGGTAGGGACATGGGCGGGACGGCTGCCGATCCGCTGCCCTCTCTAAACACACGACATTAAACTGCCAGCGCCGGGTTCTGGGGACAAATGAAATATCAAACCTGGGGGGTTTCGGCATGTTATACCACATGCCTACATCAGTTTAAACCCAATTGTAAAGGTGCTACGTTCTCTTAGAAAAACTAGTAGAAAAACTGCTTGCTTGGAACTTGAGTCACTTTGAACACAAGCCATCCGAGAACGTTGCAAGATTCCGCTTTGTTATTGCTATCGGTCAACTTCGCATACAATATGCAAAGCAATCTCTACCGACTTCGAGCCCAACTTTGTCACCATGCAGCTTTGCAATTTCGGGGACTGCACATTCGCCTTACTGGCCTAATGCTCCAACTTGAGAGGTTCAGTTCCGCTTTGGAGGTCCCATTCGCCATTTCAGGGACTTTCATTACTATTTCAGCGGTATATGGTAACACCTCGAGGTCTCACATACCAGCACCAGAATCCCGATCGATATTGACGGTTACTTTTTAGTAAGGCTCAGGAAAGATATGTTGGCTTCTTCCAGCCCGAGAGGATATTTCAATATTTAGTCTCTTTCAACCTCATATTGAAACCTATGTGAGGTCGAATACGAAATACTGCAGTTTTGTGGGCAATGGGCTTCTGTATCACACGCCAGTGGCGGATTTAGCCTGTAGGCTTGGGGAAAACCAAAGACAAAAAAATCACGCGGGGAAAGACCGCTTCACTGGCGCATGCCTAGTACGGACGGGTCGGGACCAGACGGAGCGAGGCGGGGCGAGACAGGACAGGACAGGACAGGACAGGACAGGATAGGACAGGACAGGACAGGACAGGACAGGACAGGACGGGACGGGACGGGACGGGACGGGACGGGACGGGACGGGACGGGACGGGACGGGACGGGACGGGCGGGCGCCTTCACGGGGAGCCTAGTCAGACGGGTCGGGACCAGACGAGGCGGGGCGGGACGGGACGGGACGGGATTGGACGGCTGGCTGCTTCACTGGCGCATGCAGAGCCGGACAGGACGGGGCGGCCAGCCGCTACACTGTCGCCTCCTAGTGCGGTGGATGGGCCGCCGAGAGTCCAACAATCGGGCAGCACTCACGCGTCAAAGGCCGACGGTTCCGCAACAGGGTATCATCCGAAATGGGAGGACGCACCATACACGCCCGGCATACACGCTCCAAACAACAGCCAAGGCTCCTCTTACCGGCCACCGCGCTGTCGAAGCGAAAGGCGAGACGGCGCCACAAAAACACGCCGCTCTTGTGACGCCGGAAAGTCTTCACTTCGACGTAAAAAGACGGTCTGGTTTCGCAAACAAAGATGTGAAGAGCCTGACGCGAAACTGAGCTTCTGAATAATTCCAGAAAAACAATAGCATGAGCACGCAAGGTGAAACGGCGATAGCGTGCCAAAAGCCCGAAAGGCTGTTGACTGCATTTTAATCCAATGAGAAATATTGAAATGTCACAATGTTTTCCAGTACGCAAGTCTCATATCAACTTCAAAATTGCAATACCATTAGTTCCTGGCCCACTCTCGTGAATTAAAGGGCACGTGGTATCTTCACTGTGGGATTTGAGCTGAGATAGCCATGTGATAGAACATGCTGAGAAATCACTTGATCGATATCTTATTCGTCCCAGAACTCACCGCTCGTGGAGAAATAAGGTAAAAATTCACCGCCTGCCGTCCTTCCCCTCCCCGGGTGGTCACGAGGTACGAAGCGACCTTGGAAACGTGACGTAACGCTCCGCCCCACTGCGCGCGCGAATTTTTCTTGCTTGTGCTTCTTTAAAAAATACGTGTTAAACGCGCCCTTGACTGACAACTATAAATATGTGTAGCTTTCCCCAATGGATTGTTTGAAATGTGAAATGTGTTTTGTCATATCATGAAAAATAGCGGAAATGTTTAAATGTCACTGTGGTTCCTAATATCATCGTTTAACTAAAAACGCTTCGTATGTATACATACTGATTTGTGGCGCAGGATCAGAGGTTCAATCTGGCGCAAAACATTACTAGATCGTAGGTCAGTTTCACATCACGCTGATTTAGAGACTTTTCCCCGTAACATAGTAAATTAAGGAAAAGCGAAATATTAGGCTTATTAGCTATTTTAGCGTAAATAGGACCAGAATCATAATTTTCAATAAAAATTACCCCCAAAACCACCACAGTCTGAAATTGCACCAAGGAGTCACATTCCCTTTAAGTTGAAAAATTTGATCTGTCACCTTCAACGGGTCATCAGGGCCCAAGCAAGTAAGTTTCCATAATTTAGTCAATACATTTATACTGAACGACGATAGGGCTTTAGTTTTACAGGCACTGTGTTTGCTTTACCGCCGCGGGTCAATTTATGTGCATACATCATGGACATACTAGGTCACCTCTATTCAATACCGTGACCTGAGATCAGGTCAAAATATGAGCTTGACCTAGCATGATCAAATGCACATTCTGATTCCCGCTAACGAGATGGGGCATTCTACAACAAATGGACCAAGCGTTAACACGTCGCAGATTTTTATGAAAATTTGCCTAAAGGCTGTCCAGGGTGGTGATTGCTGCTATCTAATTTTTGGCTTCGTCTGTCCAGCTGTTTCCAAGGAATTCAGGAAATTGTTGGACCCAATAAAAAGCCTTACTTTTCAATAGCCATAACTTCTAGACTAGCCGTGCTAATGATATAAAGTTTTGATATAAACCTCCAGAAATGGGAAGAACTAAATCACCATTTGGTGGTGTAAAATTGAAGATTTTGAAAGAGCAAAATGTATAAATCGTAAATAAAGGGTGATAAGACAAAACAAAAGCAATGGAATTCTCACAGCCGTTAATAACTTTTTTGTAATGTATACCAAGCCACTACGACTGAAAACTTAGAAACGTAAGCGAACAGATTACTACACCGAAAAATGTTCAGCCCAAAATGTTTATTCTTTTGTCCATTTCAAGTCATAGCATATGTTTTTAAAGAAAATACGATATTCAGAAAGCCCAGATGCGTAATCTAAAAAGTATAAACTTACCTGTAGACAAAATATTGCACACATTATGAACTATGGGTGGATTCCATTGCATACTTAGCGTTTGGGACCTGGGAAAAGGCTTCAGCGTTGTCATGCCAGTCAGAAAATGAAAATACCACGTTCTTGGGGATCCACCGCATGGAAGATTCGTCCATTAAAACGTTATCTTCAAATTTGTGACATCTGGTGGGAGTTCAGTTTTCCCAACACTGGCGTTTTACTGGTATCATATAGCTTAATAGGAGTACTTTCACAGTCATATGATCGAACTTTAAGCGAGACGGATGCCGCGACTGCAAATATTCCATGTTTAGCTGGAATTTGGTACATCTACCAAGCTTTCCCTAGAGCGGAACTGGGACGGATATTCATAATTTCTATATTCAAGAATACTCAAAATAACTTCAGTTTAACCATTTGTTTCATTACAAGTTAATACCACAGTTTATCTTCTACCAGGGTAAAACCAGTTTTTGACACGAGAGCGGTTTTAATTGGTTTTGACTTTGAAAAAGTGCTACACTTACAAAAGCAGGCAAACTATCACAAAATAAGCAGAATACCCACCAAAACCTTATAATACCGGCGTAGAGTTGACAAAGTCTCGAACAGAGCCTACATATTTCACAACACGTAGAGCAAATAGACTTACAAAAATGAATTATATCTCAAAGATTTCCAATAGCATTCTTTAAAGTTTGAATCTTCCTACACCATGAATTCTCTAAATTTGTGTTCAGCTGAGTCCACAAATAGCAACAGAGCAATGAACACAGGCAAACCATCGCAAGAAAAAGAGAACGAATAACCAGGAACTTTTTTACATGGAAAGGGTAAAACGGTTGGGTTCAACTGGTTGTTTGCAGCACTCCCAGACTGGTTGACAATCTAAGCTTGCTCACTGGAACGATCACATCCAAAACGTACTTGCGAGACAAAAGCGCTAGAGTCGTCCCTGTCGCTGGGGCCCGTTCTGATAATTGCAACCAGTTTATCATGCTGTAAACTTATGGATAGTGATTTTTCTGCTTGCCTTCCCTGGTCGATCTAGATATCTAGGTGCATACAGTTCGGATCAGGGGAATGGGACGGAGCAGGAAGTCTAGTTCCCCACTTTTAATTGAAAATAATCAGATTTTAACCACGTGGGGGAAAATTGGACCATTTCAAAATCTGCAAGTATGAAAAGCAAAGAAAAGCTTAAATGCGATGGTTTTTGGTTCTACAGGGGAAGCTTTCTTATCAGCGAATTAAAAATCGACAGAGCCCTTCACTGTTTTGTCGGTGGCGACGCATAGATGGAGCTTTTTGTTTCGTCATGTTAATGGGCGAGATCTATAATAATTACTGATCATTACTGATTGGTTAGCAGTTGAAGGTGGCAAATTAATTGAGGGAAGCACAATGAACAGAGCAGGCTGCATTTCAGACAAAATTTTACCTAACATGATGTAACAAAGAATGAAATTCGGAAAGTTACAAATGCGAAAGTAATTGATCCGGATTTGGTGGCTACCATCCGAAAAGGACAAGCTTTTTACCACACTAAATAGTCAAGTTTGAAAACCGCACAATCGTTCATTCGTCTTCAACTTGTTCTGGAGTACAATGAAGTGAACCTTAGACTGCGGCGGCAAAAATACGCTCAAGTGGGATATCTTCTCGTAGCTGTCTGTGCCCATGCCTGAAACGACAAGCAAGTGCTCGCTGCAGGAATGTCTGCGTCCACATATGACCGGAGAGAGTATCTAGAGCTGACAGTGTCGCCCCAGTGAGAGCACCACAAAGGTGTTGGGCCTCTGGCGCATACCACCCGTGACAATCCTACATATTCAGAGGTTTTCGAATAACGGGCGATAGAGGAAGCAGCAGTGGATCCTCGACTTCCCCCTGGAGAGCCTGGAGATATTCCCCTACGTTGGCAATGCTCGTACCTTGTAGTTACAACATTTAGTTACAGCACAAGAATGACCTATACGGCGCAGAAAACCACTAGTGCAGGGAGGACGTTCATACAGCTTGATGAAGCCACCGGCCACAGGACGGTGGTCCAAGTTAGATAACCACGAGGTTTACAGGTGAGTAAGGCCCAAAAGACAGCCAGTGTCCACATATTCATACGTTGGTGCTTTAAGCCAGCAAGAAATACTAGTTTTAAGCCGGGTGTTAAAACTGCACAAAATGGTTTCTGTTATGACAGTTTAAACAGTCTGGTCTGTTGAAACCGGTAAAAACAGGGTTGGCGGTAAAAACCGCCAACCCTGGTTGATACCTCAGGTAGTTTTTAGTTACTTTTGTATTTTAACAAAATTATACCTGTATGGGTGAACAGTGAACACTAGATTTTGGTGTGCCCACCGTTTCCTACCCTGGGTTACCTGAAAATGGAAAACACTATCCTCAGCAACCGGTCCCCGACAGGACTGATGGTTAACAGCCCCATCTATATGTCCGCCAACGCCATCTAGCCATAAAGAAATGAAACTGACACTGGTATCTCCAGAGACGTTCCCCGATGGTACAATATTTAGCATTTTCCTACACTAAACACTCATAATAAAGTTAAGCTGAGAAGCATTCACGAACCTTTAAGCTGCAGCCTTGACGGTCATTCATTGAAGGCTTTCTAACAATGAATCATCCTCACTATACGGCGCAGCCTGGGATTTTATGTCCAATAATCGTAATAACGGTTGGGGGTTTAAGCAATGCACCCAGACTTGAACACACAATACGTGGCTTAGGGTAATGATCAAGCCCCGCTGCACGTGCTGAGCGGACATCTTTTTCTTAATTGGACATCTTTCGAACTCACGTAAACATGGCTTTGGTACTCTCCATTATAAATGCCTTTAACTGGACGAAAAATTAAAAAAACTTGCTTTATTGACTAGCTTGAACCGTGAAATATGTTTTAAAATATCCACAAAAATAGACAAAAAAATGATCAATGTAACTTTAGTTCTTAATGGAAACCGCATCTAGCTGAAGTGCTTCATTTGTATTCATACTCATTTTTTACGCAAATCTAACAGCTTCAATCTGGCACAAAGCCTTACCTACCAGCTGATTTGCAGATTTAGCGTCACTAACTTGGAGACTTTTATTGAAACAGGAAAATTAAACACAAGAAAATATTAGGTTTACAAGCCAATTTTCAGTAGAAATAAACCGAATCCAATATTTCCAACCAATTATCCAACATCCCTTATAGCCACCCCTAGTCTGGAATTGTACCAAGGTGCCACATTCCGTTTAAATGACGTTATCGTGGCATCAATACTCGTGCATTAATAATTGGATTTCCACTGCTAGGCTAATTTTGGATCGCACTCGAACATTTTGCGACTGTAGATCAAAATTCAAGGAAAATATAGCCTAACTTTGTTGGGAAGGGGTTGAACAGTTTCTGCACGTACAGCCTCGAGCTTGAGGAGTCTAAGCCCTGATAAGCTGGCCGCGCCAGACGGTTATCCCACAAAGCCAACAACTAGGTATCGACATTTTCGTGTCTAGAAATCCCCATGAAATTTTCCCCGTAATTTTTTTGTATCTAAATTTTTGTCTGGCCCAATGACTAACCATGGAGCAGAAAAATGTCCCCAGTATGAAATGAAGTATCACCCGAATACCACATTGCTAATGCGATTTCAGTGCCAACAAAACAATATTTTTTAACGTGATGAAATACCTTCCCACGCAATAAAAATGTCGAGATCTTGCCACAACCACACCGTAAGCAGTTGATGGTGAGGCTGCTGGATGAGAGGCGGTAGATATCGTGGGCAGGTCCACGGCCTGGCAGTGGGCTCCTTACCTCTCAGAACGGTTCAGGCTGCGACGGTCCTTCGCCTTGCTCTTCGCCTGCCGGCGCCCCCGCTGGAGGCTTCGGCTTGCCATTCTGTTTGCGCGGACGCTTCTTCTTCGCTTGTAGAGCGCGAACTGCAACATGTAGGATGGTTAGTCTCACTCATAATTAGGCTTTTGTCCAAGTTCACGTCTGAATAATTTGCTCCATCCCTCATCTAGAAGGTCCCTATTCCTGGTGAAACAAGACAAACCAGGCTCCTTGCATCGAGACGCCCGAAACGGAACGCAACTCTCATTCTCTCAGAAATATAATTCCCTCATTAAAGCTTCGCCACTCATCCACCTCCCTCCCCCCAGACTACCTCGTTCCTTTAAATATGATTTTCTACCCGAAACAATCACATGAAAAGACTCGACATGTTTGCTATATCAATCAATGTTAATTTTGGGGGTACTAAAGAACGCAGTTCCAGACGGGAAGTCTGACGAAGGTGACACCACAGCCCATCCTTTGAAAACCCCCTCCGAAATATTCCCTTCAATCTCATCAGAAATTATAGAATACAAATCTCGGACGATATTCCAGATTGCCCGCCGGGACGCCCCGCTGGACGCAGTGCTCTGGCCGGAGCTCCGCTTTTGGCCACGAGCGATATCATTGATAGAGTGGCGCTGTTGCGTGGGCTGCGGGTGGGATGCTGAGTAGCACTGTTCTCTGAGTAGCACTGTTCTCTGAGTAGCACTGTTCTCTGAGTAGCACTGTTCTCTGAATGCAAGTAAATGTAGTGCTAATATCAAGGGTTCAAGCCAGTTGTCAAATAAATGTGTTGTGTTTTGAAGAGAAAAATATTTCACAAGATGGCGCCGACCACAATCGTTCAGGTAAAGCAGCATATGTGTAGACGCCGTACTACACAAATCATTTGATTAACGGAGAGTAAATTAAGGGCCAATTTTCATTTGATTTAGATTTTCTGTTATTTGTTGCATTGCTTCAGAAGGTGGGGGAAATCGCGCCCGCATCATACAAGCTTTACGCAACATGATCGGAAACATTCCATAGATACACTGGACAAATAAGTTGTGTCCCATTGGGGATAGCAGAGCAGAGCTGTAGTAAATATCCAAGCACCATTAGAATCCTCTAGTCAGCCCCGATCCAACGACGCAGCAATGGAACCTGCCAGCTCAAATCCTACGATTGCCCTGACCTACAGTGAGGTCAAAGTCAGTACGGACCACATACTGCCTTTCATTCAAGCCGCAGTGACAAGAGCTTATAGGCAATGTGGCACCTTCATAATGCCATTTAAACTGAGATAGCCATGTCACAGACATACTGAGAAACCATTTGATCGACATTGCATTTGCCCCAGAAACTTTTCCCAAAGGAACAAGATGAAATGCACCGCCTACCGACTTCCTCCTACCCCGGTGGTTACGTGGTAAGAGTTAAACTTGGGGACGTGACGTAATGCTCACGCCCGCTGCGAGGACAGATATTTCTAGATCGGACCTCATTAAAACCTATGTGCTAAACATACCTCCGGTACTGATGACTATAAATACGTAAAACGTATTGTAACGACAAGTTTAAAACGTGATGTATGTTTCTATATATCACACAAAATAGCCAAAATAGTCGAGTCTTTTAGTCTTTTAAAATAGTCTTAAAATAGTCTAATAGTCTTTTTGGTTGCTAATAATACCCTCTTTTAGCTAAAAACGCTTCAATCGTCTTCTTATTCACCTGTTCCTCTTGTTCACCTCGTATTCACCCGTTTTCTCTAATAGAGGAAAATTCCATAAAAAGAATCACAAGGCTCATTGGTCATTCTTCGCCCTAAGTAAGGTCACATCCATTATCTCCAATAAGGTTTGCCCCTAAAGCCACTAAAGACTGCAAATGCACCCAGGTTCCAAATTCGTATCTAAAACTGAAAACAAAAACGAAATGTGTGGCCTGTACTTAGCAATATGAGTCTACTGTTACGTGATGGTAATTAGTGCTATATGACCCTTCGGATCGCATGCATTTAAACAAAAATTACTCGTTTTAATGCTCCATAGGCACTGATTGAAACTCCCCAATCTTCCTTCAAGCTCCTTTTGAATTTTCCTTGGAGCAAGCATGGGAGCACGTCGAAGGCATAGAAGACCAAGATTATGTTTACCCTCGCCTCCCGTTGGGAGCAGGGTGTTTAGGCCCAGTTTTTCCGACGGCGTCAGGAAACGACAGCGCCGCCGTACTTGGAGCACCCTATTCTTCATCGTTCCCTCATCTTTTACAAAAGTTTCATATTTGGGTCATCTTAAGTCAGGTCACCAGGCTGGGTCAGGTGACCTCATCTCCCCTTCTAATGTTTCATGTGGCAGTAGTAAAGCCGGGTTCAATTTATTGATCTAATATTCATAAATACAATGATCCGACCTAGTACCGCAAGGTGCCGTAACGGGATTTTTATATAGATGAACTAGGGTCAGATTCGAGTCATGACCGCTCAGTGTTCCAAATCTCTTCGCTCATTCCTGTGTTGTTTTTACTACATTTTCCACTCACTTTTCCACAAGAGCTTTTTAGGCAGAATTCAATAACTCTTGTACATATGAACACCAGGGTTGGCAGCAGCCGGCAGAAAGTGGTTTAAACCACTGGTTTAAACCGGTTTAAACGGCTGGCATAAATCCGGTGGCAAAAAGTGGCAAAAACCATGAAATACTAAATATTAACTGATAT